>VDFB02392710.1:0-114074 GCA_007258455.2 Sequoia sempervirens | reverse complement strand
ATGTATGCAAAATGTGGAAATATAGACAAGGCACGTGAACTGTTTGACAAAATGCCTCAAAGAGATGCCATCTCATGTCCAATGCTATGATTGCAGGATATTCGCAAAAGCTGTTGAAGATGTAGGGTCTTCTAAAGCAAATGTTCAGGTGCTTGCAAGTGAAATGCACAAGCTGATGAAGATGAGACAATAACGGTGAATTCTGTGTTACTTGAAATTGATAGAGAAGATCCTTTGTGCGATATACCTTAAGAATAAGTTCTTCACATAGTTTGTTTTGTGAGTTTGGTTTAAGAGTAAATTCTCCTAGAAAATTGTCTCTAGGAGTTTGAGAAAAAGCTCTCATTTTTTTTTGGTTGTCATTAATTCAAAACATAATGGCCAATAATTGTTGTTGAAAGAAATTTTAATTAATTTGTTCAAAATGGAGTATTTTTGCTTTACCAACATATCGTGCCCTGCAACCAATACCTTTGAAAGGCTGTCAAATAGTTGTATGAACTTAAATTAAGTTTTATCAGCTCTTACATAGATTTATTCTTAACTTTGGTCAATAGTAGTAGGATATTTATCATTTATTAGTAGGGATGAGATGTAAGATTGTTATTGATCATTTGATTGTTGAAGAGTGTGATATTTAAGTAGAGTGTACATGGAACATCATAGGATCTCTAACCAAATTTAGATATACCTTAAGAAATTTGTTCCCCTATTAAACTCAAAATAGTTTTTCTTAAAGAATTGAATAGCAAACTTGTATCACTCATACACATGGAAGTACACTCCTAGTTATAAAAATGAAAACTAGTATAAGGAATCATTACCTTATAGTCACAAAAAAAGAAAGATTGGAACATTAACATTAATAAAAATACACTTGATTGTATATCCATGTCATTTCTCATTTAGATTTGTGTGTGCATTTATGAAACATCTTAATGTGATAACATATCCATAAGTGGCATACTTTTGTGCTAACTTTAGGTCATGCCCTAATTCTCTATCAACCTTTATTAACCACCTTTCACACTTAATTTGATATATCTTTCAATTTACTCATTATTATTAATCCCTCAATCGTAGTTCATACATTTCCCCCTACCTCACAAGGATCATTTTACCCCAAGGTGCACTTTGAGTGGCTTAAGATTGACCTAGTTCAATCTTGTGATGTGTGTCAATGAAAATGAATTTTACATTTTTAAATTAAAATTATAGGCTTCATACCTCTTTCTACTAGTTGTTGTGAACCAACTTTACACATTTTTGTGTGACATTTTGCTATGCCATGGTTTCTCATTTAGATTTGTGCTTGCAATTATGAATTATCTTAATGTAATAACATATCCATAAGTAGTATACTTTTGTGCTAAGTTTAGGTCATGCCCTAATTCTCTATCAACCTTAATTAACCACCATGCACACTTAATTTCATATATCTTGCAATTTTCTCATTATTATTGCACCCTCAATCACACTTCCATACATTTTCCCCTACCTCACAAGTATCATTTGACCCCAAGGTGCACTTTGAGTGGCTCAAGATTGACCTAGTTCAATCTTGTGATGTGTGACAACGAAACTGAATTTTACATTTTAAAATTCAAATTATAAGCTTCATAACTCTTTGTACTAGTTGTTGTGAACCAACTTTACACATATTTATGTGACATTTTGCTATGCCATGGTGTTAAAAGACATTCACTATGCACTTAATTTCATCTCGATAATTACAAGGGATTCCATTAAAATAAACTTCAAATTTTAAAGGGAAATTTTTCATCTCCATAAAAGCCAAGCACATGTTGGTAAATGTTGTTTTAATACCTCTCCTTGTTATTAATCCTACCCACCAAAGGTGTTTGGATTAGGAGAATGCATTCATGGATTGAATCAACAAAATTTGAAATGTTGTCCTTAAAAACCATCTTGATTGATTCAATTATAAAAATGATAAAGGTGAATAGGTTCTTTTATGCACATTTTGATAGACATATTATGCGTCACATGTGTTAATATTGAGATTTTCCCTTTCATGCATCCCTATACCAACATGAGAAATTTTATAAATATGAGACTTGATTTATAAAATAATCTACAATTAGCATGATTATTATTTTGCTTGAGCTTACAAATGTTCACATATATGAATTAAGGAATAAATTTTTTTGAAAGAAAATGGAGACAAGAACCATAGATAGGCACACCAAGGTAGAGAGATTTATATGGAGGGGCTTCAAGAACTATATTTGTGGAGGTAGTTCTTGAAGTGATGAAAAATAGGCTTGCATTATAATAATGTGCATTGTGTCATACCTAAACAAATATTGAAGGAACAATTTTTTTTAAGTTTCTAGAAACTTATTTTTCTTTTCTTTTTTATTTTGAGAATTTGGAATTATAGAATTTGACAAATTCACAAGTTGTAAAATTATATGCATAGGGTGCAATGTAGATCACTACTTGTATATGCTATTTGGGTATCTATCAAAGATTAATTTTATGATAAAATGTATATTTAATTGTTTTTTCTCATAAAATCAACATATATAATATTAAAAAATGGAGGAGGTGAGAACAAGTAAAAAATAATGAGGAACGCTTCAAGTAAATGGAAAGATGCTTGACTAGTAGGAAATGGGAGAAGGGTGCTCACAATCACATTTACCATTTTGTATAGTTCTTTTGTTTGGATTAATTATGTTATATTTTGTCTATGTTAGGCTAACCATTTAATTATAACAGTATAGTGGGACCCTTCACAATGATATACATTTTCAGTGATCCCTTTGAGAAATTGGAAAGTTTCATATTCAATGCAATAACAAGATCCCCAAGGTGTGACACAACAATTTAATTGTCTTTGGATGCGTCATCAATGGAAAATGCATGAGGAGGTGGTATTGTACTTAACACCTTGTAAACCATTAAATCAAAGATCTAAAAGTTTGTGGGTGCTAAAACAATATTAAGAAGTTCAATGATTATGGGTGCTCATTGACCATTTGATGTATATGATCCATTAGTCATTTGATGAGTCAAGCCTACATGATGATAATTGATGGATTTGATACCCATGAGTTCTCCAATTTAAAAAAAAAACTTCAAATTTGGCCTTCATTCTCTAAAATAAATAGTAAGAAAGGATAACACAAGCAAAAAGAACTCTAAATAATGTGTAGGATCAGTTAAGGATTGATTTATCATTAATGAAAGCTCAATATCTTGGTAGGGGATTTGTAGGTAAATTTGACTTCTTAGAGTTGAGTGCCTAATGAGGAGGGATAGGAATAAGGAAAAATATAACCTTAAGGATGTAATTGGTCATACTACCATTAAGGCTCTAGCCCTCCCAAGTTGATAGAGGTAGTTGTTGTAGGTGATATCCAATATAAGTCAAGATGGAACTTCTCATATCAAATTCAAATATTTAGAAGAAATTTTATGTCAATATTTAGAAGTAATCTATATCTAGTTGTAACCAAAAAATACATACATGAGAGATATAATTTCATAGAATATCATGAGGCTAATGATCATGTTGATGATAGGTAGGGAAAAGTCATTTTTAGAAAGAAAAAAAAAATAGATCTCTAAAAAATTAGTACATATGTGAGTGCCCTTTTATTTCTTGCTTATAGGGACAATGTTGTCAATCCAGTATAGATAGTCAATGAGTTGGATGAAACATTCCTCTAGTAGTTTCTATCTACTTTTCTTTGATCAAGAGAGTAATGTGGGAATGGATCTTCCTAATATTTTGTTTGATTGGTTTGTAATTACTAGAGGTGGATGAAAGGCAAGGATATCTACATATGACCAGGAAAAGATGTTAATATAATTTTAGATGACAAAACTAATAGTTTCCTATTTTTTGGTTCCCAAGGTTGTTGCAATATAAGTGATCTTTGAACTGTCTAGAGGATAAATATTAAGGTCATGTGTGTCTTCAACTAGAATTATTGACTAACACTACCACTACAAAGATTATGGTAGTAAGTCAATTTCCTCAATGATTCATTTCTTACAAAAGTTTTTATCATTTTAAAAAATCATTTCTTGTGATCTTCTATAGGGATATTATTATAGATCCCCATGAATTTAATGATATCCTTATCATTCTAAAATGTATCGAGACTTGGTGCATGCCTAATGACTTGGTTCAAGAGCATAACTCACTCTTCACCATCACATTGAAAGAATTAAATTTCTTAAAACCTTAGCCTAATTAAAAATATACCTCAAAGAGATATTCATTCCATTCTCTAATTTATATACCTCATTGTAACACAAGGGTTCTAGTTTGCCACTAGTTGATGAAACCTAAGTCGAAGCCACCAAAAAAAAATTCAAAGGACTAACTATTAGAGTAATTGGTTTTACTTGATTAATTAAACTATATCTGGTTAATTAATTAAGTTACCTTTTATCTCTTGTTCACTTAAGCTAACTTTAGGTGCATAATAATTAATTATTTTATTAATTATTATGTGCAAGCCTAGGGTTTCCTTTTTTAGGTTTTTTACCTATATAAGGTTGTAATATCTTTCTTTGTAAATTAACTCTTTTTACATTTTGGCAATATTGAGCTCCATGTTTTGAGCATCTTTGCTATGCATCTCCCTTGTAACAGGTGTTTAGCTTTCAGTATTCTTTGTGCTCCTTCATGGTATCAGAGCCAATCACGAAGCTCGATTCTTGTGTTTTTGAGTTTTGCATTTAGAAACTAGTTTTTTTAAAAACTAGGTGTAAGATCTCGAAGTTCTTAAATTTTGCAAAAATAAAAATTCTTAGGTTTTGCATATGGTGTTATGAAATTACCACTTGAACCTACAAATTTTCTGAGACGGCCCGATTACTCTTCTTGGTTGCCAACGCCTCTGTTCTTGACCGTCCATGGGTAGTCGGTGATCCTAATAGTTTTCGGTTAGAACGTGGCGAATCTCCCAAAGTTGCCCTTGACTTCACAGTTCTACGGTTTTGTTGCACTTGGCGCGGCCACGAGTTTTTACCAGCACCGCCCTAGTTTTTCGACCTCTGCCCTTGTTCTCTTTACGGCCGCGCCCCTAGTTTTTGTCAACCGCCTGCGCCGCTGATTTTTGGCTCCGCCCGCAACCTATGTTTCCTCCGAGCCTTGTTTTTATTGCCCATGACCCATTTATTTTCCCGGTGACCTGCGCCGTGGGCTGTCACGCCCACTCACGGTTCCACCATCATCGCCGGCTTCCTGTTTCCCTAGATGCGGGGAGCTTCCCGCCAGCGCCCATACTCTTTAAGCCAATGCGCTCGAGCTCCACCCGCATCAACTGCCCACCAAGCTCTCTTTGGCTGCCACTCATCTTGAGCTCTAGGCTGTCACCAAGCTCACCCGGCTCATCGGACCACCATAGCCTTGGTCCCTGTTGACCAGGGGCTTATTTTTTTTAACCCTTAGGGTTTAAAGGAGGCAGAATTGTGCTCTTTCAGGAGGCTTCACAAAATGGGGTACAAAATGGGCATACGGTCTCCATTTTTCTCCAACGAGATACCATTGGAAAGATAATTCCATGCTGGACGTCATGGTACTAGTATTTTTTTCTAGATTTTTTGTTTGACTATATTTTTTTCTAGTCAAAGAGGGGTCTTCTTTCTGCACTTTCGGGGCCATACAAGGTGCAAACAAACTCCGTTTTTCAAAAATGAATAGGCGTTGGAAAGCTCTCAGCCTACTCTATTCAGATATGTGATCCTTTTTCTCATAATTTTATTCAGGTACACGAAAATTTTTTTTGAAGCTTTTTTGCTTATGCATTGCTTCCTCTTTCTTAGTTTGTACTAGGGTTTGGGTTTCTCTTTTGTAGGGGGTGTTTTTTCTCACTTTTTGTCATTTATATTAGAAATCCAGAACACCAAAAACTCTCAAAACAATCAAACCCTTCTGCATCTTCTATCTATTCTAAAAGATCACATAATAATTAAAAAAACACCAACAGGTACAGTTACAGTTACAAGTATAGGTGCAGGGTTTCATGGAAGACTCCTTAGTTGAGTTACTCACATCACACAACTATCACACCTAGAAGTCTCACATGATGAGGCTTCTTGGGTCACGAGGGTTGTGGTCTTGTCTAGATGAGGTATAGCCTCAGTTGCAGCGTCTTTTTGAGATTCTTCAGCACAGGAACAAGATGGATGAAGCTATGGGTTTGCTCTCTCTGCATGTTTCAGATAGCCTTCTATTTCACCTTGATGCTTTGCTCACTCCTCGTACCATTTGGTTGAAGTTTGAGACACTTTTTGGGACCATCAATGAGTTTCGCGCATTACAGATTGAGGCAGAGCTGACTTCACTGTTACCTGAATCATTTCCCACTATTGAGGATTTTTTGACCAAGTTCAAAACAATCCGCACTATTTTACAGGGTTGTGGCAAGAATAAGTTAGACACAGAGTGCATTTACTTGATCCTTTTGAAGCTTCGTGGTCCATTTCAGATATTTGCTTCTTCATTCTACTCCACCATGGATGGTCTAGGCACTCATTTTACCATGCCTACCTTTGATGTGTTTTGTGAGCATTTGTCTCGTGAGCAGTCACACCTTTCTCAGATTGATATGCTCTCAGGATCAAAGAAAAAAGCATTGGTTGCTCAGTCATCTAAGGAGAAATAGAAGTAGAAACCGAAGCCCAAGAAACATTATGCAGGCAGTGAGCATTCCTCCAAACCACCTCCTAGGTCTGATTCCAAACCACCACTTAATCCGAAATAGGGAAAATCTTCAAAGTCTGGTGAGTCTTCCTCCAAGACTAAGAAGAAATCAGGAAACACTTGCACCTTCTGTGGCAAGGAAGGACATCTAGTTTCCAAGTGTTGGAAATGATTAGAGGCTTTAGAGGAAGCCTTGCAGCAGCATCACATCTCCTCACATCAGTCGTCTTCTCCTTCCATAGGGAAAGGTCATGCTCTCACTGCTCACACATCAACCTATGGGTCCACTTAGATTCTAGATTCTGGTGCTTCTCACCATATGACTCACACTCAGCAGTTGGTCACTTCTCTTGCCTTTTTTGGTACTTCACAGATTGCAGTGGGTGACTCTACATAGCTTTCTGTCTTGGGTTCAAGTTTTGTCACTTTGGATGGGGGTACTCTACAGGATGTTCTGGTTGTTCCTGACATCTCGATGAACCTCTTGTCCATTTATCAGATTTTCCATTCTGGCTCTGGTAAGACAGTTGAGTTCTCACCACATCATGTGGTTATTCGGGACCTCCATGACTCTGATTTGATTGTGGCTACTGGGTATGTTGATACTGCATCTCGTCTTTACAGATTTGATGGATTTGAGCCTTCTAGGGGTACAGGTTCATCTCTTATAGCACATGCAGATTCTGTGAGTAAGCTTTGGCATGAGCGTTTGGGCCATGTCAATTACCGATATCTTCAGCAGATGAGTACTCAGGCACTTGTTCTTGGTCTTCCCCCGATTTCCTGCACAGACGGTGTTTGTCATGGTTGTGTGCTTGGAAAGCATCACAGGGATCCCTTTCCGAAGGGAAGCGCCACTCGTGCTTTGGCACCCTTGGAGTTGATTCATAGTGACCTCATGTCATTTCCCACTCCCTTTTTCTGGGGCCAAGTATGTACTCACATTCATTGATGACTTCTCCAGACGCACATGGGTGTACTTTCTTAAGTACAAGTCTGATGTCTTTGATTCCTTTCGAATCTTCAAGACATTTGTAGAGAAGCAGTCTGGCCTTTCTATTCGGCGGATACGTACAGATAATGGGGGGGAGTATGTGAATCAGGCTTTCAGATATTTTTGCACTGAGCATGGTTTGCAGCATCAGTTTACTGTTCCCTACACCCCCCAGCAGAATGGTGTCACTGAGAGAAAGAACAGGGCTTTACGGGAGATGGCGAATTGTATGATTCAGTCCAGGTCCATGGATCTATCTTTTTGGGCTAAGGCAGTTAATTGTGCCAACTATATTCAGAATCAGATGCCTCACAAGGCGATTCAACATATGACTCCTAAGGAGGCTTGGTCTCATGACAAGCCTGATGTTTCATCATTTCGAGTATTTGGTAGTGAGGCATGGGCCTTTATTCCTGATGCTTAGAGGAGAGCCATGGAGCGAAAGAGTCAACCCCTCATTTTTTTCAGCTACTGTGATAATGTTAAGGCGTACAGGCTGTTTGATCCTGATTCCAGAGAGGTCTTGTTTTGACGGGATGTCCAGTTTGATGAGCGCCTTCCCACAGTGGATACCCTGTCTCCAATTTCTACTTCACTACCTACTCCTCACATTGCAGCTCTTCAGGATTATGTTGAGGATGATTCTGATGAGGATGCTGATGATCCCCCATCTCCACCTCCACTTGCTCCACCTCAAATGCCCAAATGGGCTCGCTTTACTGTTGAGGCAACAGGATCTATGGCAAGTGATCCTTCAGACACTCGTCGCACCCATTCTCATATTGCGGGTTCTAGTCTTTTGAGTCATGCTCTTTCAGAGGATCCTCAGAAGTTTTCTGAGGTGACAGGTCACCCTGAGTGGGATAGTGCTATGGAGGAGGAGTATTCTTCTTTGATGAGGAATAGTACTTGGGATCTTTGTCCTCTTCCTAAGGGCAGAAAGATGGTTTGGTGCAGATGGTTGTATCGCACCAAGTATGTTGCTAATGGTTCTATTGATAAGTACAAAGCACATCTTGTTGCGAAGGGTTTCTCACAGGTTGAGGGTATTGATTACTCTGAGACATTTTCCCTTGTCGCCAAGATGAATTATATTCGCTTTGTACTATCACTTGTAACTTCTAGGGGATGGTCCATTTTTCAGATGGATGTGAAGAGTGTGTTCTTGCATGGTGACCTACAAGAGGAGATCTATATGGAGCAGCCTCAGGGATTTGTGCAGGATGCTTCTTTGGTTTGCAGACTTCGACATTCCTTATATGGTCTCAAACAGGCCCCTCGGGCTTGGTATGAGAAAGATGGACTCTTTTTTGCTCTCCACCGGTTTCACACGTTGTCATTCTGATCCCACAGTCTATATTCAGAATCTTGAGGGTGAGATCCTGATTCTTGTGCTATATGTTGATGATCTCCTCATCACAGGTAGCTCATCCTCTATGATTCAGCATGCTCAGCGAGCTTTGATGGAGCAGTTTGAGATGACAGATCTTGGTCTTCTGCACTATTTTCTTGGTCTTCAAGTGATTCAGTCTTCTGATGGGATCTCCATTTACCAGCAGAAGTATGCTCTTGATATGCTTCAGCACTTTGGCATGCTTGATTGCAAGCCTACCCCCACACCTTTTCAGTCAGGGGTTGTTTTGACTCCTACTTGCCCCACTCCTTCTGTAGATTCTACACTTTATAGGTAGTTGGTTGGCAGTTTCTTGTACCTAACTCACACTCGTCCTAATCTTTCCTTTGCGGTTGGCCTTGTCTCTCGATTCTCCCATGATCCTCATAAGAGTCACTGGCAAGCTGCCAAACATATTTTGAGGTACATTCAGGGCACCCTTTCTTATGGCATTCACTACACATTAGGGGATCCTCACATTGTTGGCTACACCGACTCAGATTGGGCTGGTGATGTCAAAGATCAGAAGTCTACTTTTGGCTTTGTTTTCTCTCTTGGCTCTGGTCCTATCACATGGTCTTGCAAGAAGTAGACTGCTCATGCATTATCATCTACAAAGGCTGAGTATCAAGCTGTTGTGCTTGCTAGTCAGGAGATTTTATGGCTTCGACAGTTGATGACTGAGTTTGGTTTTCCTCCTGATAGTCCCACTATTCTTTGGTGTGACAATCCAGTGCTATACATTTCTACTTAACTTCCGAGTGAAGCATCGGTGGATGAAGCACAGTGAGCTTCATATGCATTTCATCGGTGATTGATTCAAGATGGTTCTCATCTTGGAGTATAATCCTTTGCCGGCGGGTGCTAACATCTTCATGAAGCCTTTTTCCTCATACGGCTATCTTGATTCGCTCTATGTAGGGTGAAGGAAGTTGTCCTTGGGGGGTCTTCATGAGGCCTTCCTTCCTTCATGTTTCTTTCAGCATGTTCTTCTCTCTCTTTTTGGAGAGGAGTTTTTCCCATTGGGTTTTCTCCTTTTTCTTCATTTTATAGAGATTTCCTTGTACTTGGGTACCTAATCTGGTCTTGTTGTCGGGACCCATTGTTCTTTGATTTCAGTAGCTTCTTCTAGGTTTTAGCTTCTCCCTAAGTCTAGCTTAAGGGGGGGTGTTAGAGTAATTGGTTTTACTTGATTAATTAAACAATATCTAGTTAATTAATTAAGTTACCTTTTATCTCTTTTTCACTTAACCTAACTTTAGGTGCATAATAATTAATTATTTTATTAATTATTATGTGCAAGCCTAGGGTTTTCCTTTTTTAGGTTTTTTACCTATTTAAGGTTGTAATCTTTTCTTTTGTAATCTAACTCTTTTTACAATTGGCAATATTGAGCTCCATGTTGAGCATTTTTTTTTGTGCATCTCCCTTGTAACAGGTGTTTTAGCTTTCAGTATTCTTTGTGCTCCTTTACTAACCACTTGCAACATGAGGGAAGAGCATACACGGCTTTATCCTTTTGGGGGAAAAAAAAGTTACTAAAGGGATGAATTTGATTCCTAGGTTCACCTTGTGGTGTAAGGGAAGAACATGCACACTTATATCCTAAGAAAAAATGAAAAGAAAGTTAATCATCCTCAGAAATAAAAATGTGAGTTATGAAGACAAGTGTGTGCAAGGGATACTTTTGATTCCCAAGGCCACCTTACAATGTGAGGGAAGATAAAACACATACTTGGACACACAAGAAAAACAAGAAAGTTCATTTACTTTAATCAAAATAATCAAAAGCACATAAAGGGGATGTAAAATTATTTCTTGGTCAAATAAAACTACAACCCACAAATGAGTAGTTTGATGTTATGATTGGTATTTAAACAAGTGAACCTAAAAAGGGGGGTTAATAAATGGCACAAAAAACCAAGATACCCCTATAATGATTATGCTTATTAAATTAATCTACAAACATAAGCCTTGGATTTGGTCTCTATGTCGCACAATAAAGTGAGATAAGGTCACTAAAAGGGATTCCATGGGTGAAATCAACAACTTGGCAGAAATGAAAAGAATAAAGAGAAGGATATCTCTATAATTATTGGTCATTGTATCAATACAAAAGCTAGAGAAATTAGGACTAAGGTTAATTCAAAATAGGAATTCTTATTATTTTTATTTGAAAGGAAATAAATTAATCTCTAAGGTATATAAGAGTTCCTACATTCTAATATAGCTTTGTGTTTTACCATATTATATCCTATACATTTAGATGCATTTATTTGAAAATTTATAATGGCAATAATTACATATATTTATTATGATCAACATGTTATATTTTGAACCTACAATAGAAATTAAATGTTTTGTGAAGGGGATGTTTTACCTAATTGGTTCATCGCCTAGGTATTATTCACACTAGTTACTTAAGTTTGCTTAGGAGACACATACAATATTTATTACTTTATGTCACAATTCATAATATTAAGACACATGCCATAATCTTATGTAATCCTATGTCGCACCTTAGTCTATATAACCAAGTATTTATCTTTGTGTTATTAATTCATTCTCATTGTATATTTACATCCTTTGATAGAATAACATTGAATTTTCTCATATTTGATCTCTCTTGTGCTTTCATTGAAGCTCCTAGATTCTAGGTGGCTACATCTTTATCCAAATATTTCATGGTATAGAGCATTCTATACCAACTCTTACATTAAACAATCATGAAAAGGATAACACTAATAAAATTGTACGTGTAGTTAAAATTTTAGAAAGTGTGACTTGAACGAAAGATTATCCTTGAATTTTTTTAGGCTATTAGCCAATATGGTAATTGATTCATCTGATTTCCTAAATTCACATATATAAAAATGGAAGGGTAAGAACTATATCAATAAATATTCATAGTATTTTGACAAAGATGTACACACATAAGGATATGAAAGATCCTAGAGTCCTCTCTACCATACCTAAATATGCTTCAAGATCCAAGATCGGTGAAATAGCTACTTCATTGGTGTATAAGGATGATAAAGAATTAAGAGTAGAGGGTTATAAAATTACTACTTTAAACATGAGAAACCGACCAAAGAGAATGAAAAATAGGTTCAATTAGTAGTTTCCATTATTGTCTAAAGGATGAATAAAGATGAGAAGATAAATAAGAATTAAAGAATTTGATAAAAAAAATTGTAACCGTACATTAAGCAATTGACTACTCAATTATAATTTATAGATGGATCTCTGGTAACAATATACCAACAAGAAATATCCTTCCTAGAAAAATGAAGAAATATATTCCTTTTGGGGCTCTCTATTTGTTGGAAAATTCATCCACTCCCAATTTGATCTCCATCAACAAACGTGCATTGTCAAACAAGCCTACGAGTCCAAAATGACTAGATAGAGGCAAAAGGATAATAGTGCCCCTACTTGCAACTCTGTTAGGTCCACATATGATCATTCCCAATAATAATTAATGGTTTCACATATGACACCTAACAAGGATAAGGCACAAGGATTTATGCAACCATAGGACTAGACAACCCATGTAGGAGAATGGATTTACCAGAAGCTTTTCTAGAGGATAGAGTAGAGTTGATGTAAAAAATATATATTGATAAGCAAAAGTAGTACAACATAGTACAAACTAAGCTAGACAACTACCAGAATGTATAACAGTCTACAAAAGCATCTTATCCAGGCTCCCTCCCACACCATCACATCTGAGTGTCCGATAGGATAAATCAAATTATCCTGGCCAACTAGCCGACCAATTAAATTATTATGTTTTTAAATTGAACTTCAATTTTATTTTTTGAGAATGAGGAATTTTTGTTAATTTCTATAACTTGACCCATGATTAATTGCACAATAGGACATACGAGAAAGAAATCTGATTTATAACAATTAATACAAGCTGGGTTAATTAACAACTAATAGCGATTGGAAACAAAAATAAGATGAAGCCAAACACAAAGACAATGCTTTCTGAGATATACGAAACTGATGCGAGGGAAAAACACGCAAATGTTGGATCTTCTATTCAGCCTAACAACAAACTTTTTCTTTCAAAAAATACAATATGAGTTTGCTTCTGACAATCTTGTATTTATAGAGCCTAGGCTGCTTTACTTAGCGTGCAAGGAAAGATTCTTTCCTTGCTTTCTTTGCCTTTAATTACACGTAAAATCACTCTTGGACTTATCCTCACAAACTAAAAAACATTCTATTAAAGAATAAAAATCTTGCTGTTGCTAAAAATCCAACTCGAATTGTTTTAAAGCATATCTAATCTTGAGTTGCTTTAAAGCAAATCCATATCCCACTTTTTGAGCTACAAAAAATCAACACTCCCTCTTAGCGAGGAAAGTGTTCTGCACCACACCCAACTTGTCCCTGAAGAATTCAAACTTGCTCTTCATCAAGGCCTTCGTCAGGATATTTGCTATCTGTTCGTCCGTAGGAATGTAATTGAGCTTCACTATCCCCTTCTCCACACAATCTTTGATGAAGTGGTACTTGATCTCAATGTGCTTTGACTTGTCATGAAACACTGGATTCTCAGAGAGTTTGATGCAACTCTGATTATCACAGTAAATGACTGTAGGATCAAGCTCCTGATTAAAGAGCCCAGCTAGAAGTTTCCGAAGCCAGATAGCCTCACATGTAGCCATACTGGCTGCCATATACTCGGCCTCTGCAGAACTCAGTGCAACTGACTTTTGTTTCCTGCTGTACCAAGAGACTGCTCCTGATCCCAAACTGAAACTGCACCCTAAAGTGCTCTTTCGATCAGTTGTACTGCCTGCCCAATCTGCATCAGTAAACCCCTTGAGCTTCACTCCATCCTGCTGAACATACTTCAGCCCATAATCAACTGTGCCTCGGAGATATCTCAAAACATGCTTCGCAGCTATCCAGTGCACACGTTTAGGTTCCACCATAAACTGACTGAGTGAGTTCACTGCAAAACAAATGTCTGGCCTGGTGTTGACCAGATACATAAGAGAGCCTATCAACTATCTGTATAAAGTAGGGTCCACTGCCTCTGATCTGGAAGCATCAATCTTCTTCCAATTGGTCACAAGTGGCGTTGACATAGGCTTACAGTTTTCCATCCTGAATCACTTCAAGATATCAATTAAAGTACTTCCGCATCCGGAAGATCTCTCCCTCTTTTTTCCACAACTCCAATCCTAAAGTAGTGCATCAACCCCAAGTCCTTCATCTCAAACTCTCCTGCAAGATACAACTTGTATTGTGTTATGAGCTCCTCTGACCCTATGAGAGATAGGTCATCAAAATATAACACAAATATGAGAAGTTCACCCTTCACCTGAACGCCAGATGCGGGTTGAATCTACCCTCACTCTTGATGAAGCCCACACTCGCAAAGTAACTATCAATGCGTGAATACCATGCCCTGGGAGCCTGCTTGAGTCCATACAGTGCTCTTTTCAACCTGCATACATGAGAATCCCTCTCATGTGCTTCAAACCCTTCTGGTTGCTCTATGTAAATCTCTTCCTCAATCACCCCGTTGAGGAAGGCTGTCTTTACAGCCATCTGATGAATCCTCCAACCCATCTGTGCTGCTATAGAAATGATAGCTCTTATGGATGAGTATCTGGCTACTGGAGCAAAAGTCTCATCATAGTCGACTCCTTCCTTCTGTGAAAACCCCTTAGCCACAAACCGGGCTTTGAATTTTTCCACACTACCATTTGCAGCATGCTTAATCTTATACAGCCATCTCGAGCCCACGACAGACTTATCTTCTGGTCTTGGTACTACCTCCCACACACTGTTCTTCATGATGGAAGAATACTCTTCCACCATGGCATCTCTCCACACTTGGTGCTTGGATGCCTCCTAAAAGCTGGAAGGCTCTACTTCAATTAATTCACTCATAAGTGCCACATAATCTGAATAACGTCTGGGAGCCCTTCTTTGTCTGACTGAATCTTGAGGATCACCTACGTATTCTTGAGCTTCTCTCAATGTCTGCTCAATTGCCCTATTTCTCCTCTTCTCACTCATAGGAATATGAGGCTAAGGAATTATTTATTCCTCTATCTGATCATCCTGCTTGTTCTGCTCTCTAGCTTGTGTTACTGAAGTTTGAGGGATTTGTGCTACCTCAACTGTGGATGACTGTTCCTCCTCATTCATCAAGTTACTTGACTTTTGAAGAGCCCTCTCTTCCTCAAACTTCGCATCTCTGCGAACCACTGTTTTCCTGAGAGTAGGAATATAAACTCTATAAGCCTTAGAAGTTTCACTGTACCCAACAAGGATACCCTTCTCTGCAGTAGGTTCCAACTTGGTTCTCTTCTCAATAGGAATGTGACAATACACAAGGCATCCAAAGATGCGAATGTGCCCCAAATCTAGTTTCTTACCAGTGAACGCCTCTTCTGGAGTCAATTTTCCCAACACTTTGTGAGGGCTCCTATTCTGCAAATACACAGCTGTGTTGCAAGCTTCTGCCCATAAAAATCAAGGCAGATCCTGATCATGAAGCATGGCCTTGGCTGCTCCAATGATAGCTCTATTCTTCCGTTCAGCAACCCCATTTTGCTGAGGGTTGTACAGAACTGTCAACTCTTTCTTGATACCTTCCTGAGCACAAAAATCTTTGAAGGCATTTGAGGTATACTCGCCTCCATTATTAGACCTCAGTATCTTGATCTTCTTTCCAGTTTGGTTCTCCGAGGCGCCAAACTCTTTGAACCCTCTTGAAGACCTCATCTTTATTCTTCGCGAAATATATCCATGTCTTTTGGAGGAAATCATCAATATGAAGGTAACATAATGCCGCCTCCATTCAAAGGATGTTGTTGACATAAGGTCCACACACACATCTGATGCATCTGAGATCAAAATCGCCGGATCTGGGTAATACATTTACCTTTAGGCTTGGTCTTGGCATATTTCCCAAGAGCACAACCCTTGCACACCTCATGCTTTTCTGTCTTCATCTCAGGCAGCCCTGTCACTATTTCCTTAAGAATATTAAGTGCTCCACAGTGAAGGTGAGCCATCCTCCTGTGCCACAATTCTCCTATCCCTTTACAGCTACTGACCAACGCATGTGCTGGCTCAAACTGTAACCGAAACAAGCTACCATGCCTGACACCAATCACTTTTGCAATCTTGGAATCTTTGGGATGAATATAGACTTTTCCCCTCTCAAAGGTCACGATGTAACCCTTGTCTTCCAAGGCAGAAACTAAGATTAAATTCTTTGTCATGCCAGGGACATACAACACATCCTCCACCAACAAAGGTTTGCCAGACTCCCTCTGAAACTTGACGGTGCCAATACCAGTTGCATGGTACTTGGCATTGTCTCCGAGCTCAATATAGAAATCCAACTTCTTCTCCTCCAACTTGGTGAAACATTCTTTGACTCCCGTCATGTGGCGAGAAGCCCCACTATCAATATACCATACCCTATTGGCAATTGAACTTGAGAGACAGGCAATGAGCGAAAACTCATTTTCAAATCGTGATGCAAACTCGTCCACCTCTGCTGTAGCAGCAAATTGCTTCTTCTGCTTGTCCTTATTTTTCTTATTCGGACATTGACTGGCATAGTGACCCATCTGATGGCAGCAAAAACATTTAATCTTGCTCAGATCTTTCTTCTTCCCACTCTTGGAAGAAGAACCTTCCGATTGCTCTTTATTGGACTTCTTCTTACCCTTGCTTGCAAGAGCAAGATTTTCTTCATCTTGAACCTTCTTTGTCTGATCTCCTCGATGAGCACCTTCACGGATCTCCTCCTGAACAAAATCATCCCAAAGTCTTGCCCAATCAGGTAGCCGATCTCTGCCGACAACACACTTGACAAACACTTCCCAGTGCTTTGAAAAACCATTCAAGGCTATACGCACCAACTCATCTTCTTTAATCGTCTCTCCAACACAGCAAGCTCATCCCTAACTTGTGTCAGCTTGGACAAGTAAGAGGTCACACTCTCGCCTTTGGACATCTTGTATTATGCAATTTGTCCTTGAGCATCATCTTACGACTCTGATAGTCGCTTTGATAAAGTTTTGTGAGCGTATCCCACATCTCCTTGGCGGTGTCTTTCCCCGATAAATGAGGAATTAAATGATCTCTTACTCCATCCAGGATAATCCTCTGAGCCTTGGCCTCTTTGACTTCATGCGAATCTAAGGCAACAGGATCATTTGTTGGTGGAGTCACTTCTGTGCTAGCATAGGTCCATAGCCTATTCTCCTTGAGAACAGATGTAATCCGAACCTTCCACTGCAAGAAGTTAGACGCACCCTCGAGCCTGTCCTCGTATCGAACACTGGTTGCCATAGCCACAAAAGAATTGGAGACGAAAATCTTTTTTTTTTTTCTTGAAATCTGCATTACAAATCTTGGCTTCGTATTCAGAGTTTAGAGCTCTGATACCATGTTAATTTCTATAACCCAGCAATAGATTAATTGCACAATAAATTCACAGAAAAAATCTGATTTATAACAATTAACACAACTAGGTTAATTAACAACTAATAAGTGGAGCAAAATAACATGAAAGCCAAACACAAAATAATACAGATATACCCAGAAACCCCAATCAGAAAAACCGCAAATGTTGGATCTTCTATTCCTGGCTAAACTTTTCTTTCGAAAATACAATGGAGTTTGCTACAACAATCTTGTATTTATAGAGCCTTCATTTGCTTAGCGTGCAAGGAAAGATTCTTTCCTTGCTTTCTTTGGCTTTATTTACACATAAAAATCACTCTAGGATTTATCTTATCCTCACAAACTCGGAAACATTCTATTAAAGAATAAAAATCCTGTTGTTGCTAAAAATCCAACTCGAATTGTTTTAAAGCATATCTAATCTTGAGTTGCTTTAAAACAAATCCATATCCCACTTTTCTAGCTACAAAAATCAACAATTTTTATGTCGGGGATGCCTAGATGTCCCTCAGAGATTTGAGAGATGCCTAGATATCCCTTTCTGGGGATTTCCAAACGTCCCAATGCGATTGCCTCAGTTTTGCACGTGTCTGGGGCATGATCCGCGATTTGTTTGCATATTGGATATGGCAGGGAATGTTGCATGTTATTTCGCTGTACCAGAAACACCTGTAGGGTTGGGGACACAGGTCTTACATGCCCCTCATCTAACATAGCTTAAAAAAAATGAGCTTCAATTATTTAGCAGGGTCATCCTTCACTCCTTTATTTATGGAAGCTATAATTTAAACCAATCTATACACTTGACTCTTCTTTATTTTCCGTTTAAATCTTATTGTTTCTGAAAATACTGAGTTTTTGCAAACTCATTCTTTGGATATACATTGTGCAAGGATGCAGTTAACTTGTTTATTTTCTTCTTTTTATTCCTTTTCTTGGATTCAAGTATCATGGGTTCCTATTTAGTCCTATTAACCATATTTTGTGACCATCCTTGAGATTGGTGTTATCATTGTTCCTTTCCTCAAGAACTGTTGACCATGAAGGAAGTTGTATCAGGTTGTTTCATGTTTTAATGGAAAGGTTGTAAATTTTATTTTTACAAGGAAGGAATAATAAAACTGAAAATTACGTTCTAATAAAAAGAATGAATGATTCTTCTCTCCACTCTCATGATGTACACATTATTATTTTTTAGTTGAAAACGCATGACATTTGCAGGTTTGGATGCATATTACAAGCTTATCTGTGTTAGTGGAAGAAGTGGTGTAGGCTCTATATCACAGCTGGAAGCTTAAATTATAAGAGTACTTGCTCTTGATTATCAATGACAGTTTAAAGATTCATGACAAAAATGAAGTAAAAGCATACTCACAAGTAATTCATAGAACAAACATTGTTTCTAATATTTCATCTAAGAGCCGGATAAGCATGAAAATCTGTGAACCTTGACCATCATATTTCCATTCTCTGTGAAATGCATGCTAGGCATACAAATAACACAGTTCTAACCCTAAAAATTTATTAAATGTAGAGAGCTATTAGATAAGTTAATATTGCCCTTAGTATTTCACATTAACAACCTGGAATATGTGAAAACATGTTAAATTTAGAGCACCATACTCTTCTTTAGGCCAAATTGAAGTTCAAGCATTAATGTAAGAAATATGCTTTGAAGTTCGTTAATTAATAGCCTAAATAAAAAATATTGTGCACTCTTAATTCACAGAAAAAGAAATGTTCTTATGTACCTTTTTAAACCAAAACATGAGGTAGTTATTTTAGGCTATATTCAAAGTTGAGCTTGCCAACAACAAAGCCCTGAAAATAAAAAGCTATAAAAAGAACTCTAAATCATACATTTCCCTACATAATATCTTAAAAACAAGAAAATGCCACTGACTATATAGAACAATAATCGAGACTCAAAAACCTATATCAAACTCTGATTCTAGGTAAACTTAAACTAGTGTAACTGTTTAAGCCAATTTTATTTAACTTCAAATGCTAAATGAGTCACAATGTAAAATACTCGAGTACTGTTCTCATGAAATATAAAAATTACACAACCAAACAGTATAATGTATGTAAAATACTCGAGTACTGTGCTCATGAAATATAAAAATTACACAACCAAACAATATAATGTATGAAATGGAGAAAAAGAAAGTACTAATAGCTAACTCACAGAATGATAAATAATCTCAAAAAAATATGTAGACGACATGAAAAATATGTAAGCGTTTTATTTCCAAAGCATTCAATTGTCATTTCAAGTAATATTGAAATAACACTTTTGAACAACAAAGACCTAAACTATAAAAATTAAGAAATATATCATAAACTTACTTGAACAAATCAAATTCTCCATAGATGATTGCACTTAGTTGTGCTTGTTATCGCACCAAATAAATTTGTTTTTTGGAGAAAAATTGATATCTGTTTACAAAACAATCTTCATTCAATATAATGTTTGTGGAATCGCAACTCTATTATGCTCTACAATGGATACGATACTAATGAATGTAAATCTCCACATTCAATATAAGTGAAACACACAGTTGTGCATACAAGTCAAAGGTAACCCCGATAAGAACAAGACTTCAAAAGACAATCTATTTTCCTGCAACAATGAGCCTAATACAAATGTTAGCTCTTCCACACAGAATAAAATTATTAACTAGCAGTTCTGTGTAGTAACACTCAAAAATGAGCCAATAGGCAGAGATGAACATGAAAGGTAAGAGACATGCAGACACTGAGGGTGGCAAAGTTGAGTATATCTCGAAGCAGATGCAAAAAAGATAGTGACATAGTGCTACATTGACTGTAGTGGTGGACAATGTGTCTTGCTTGTGTGCACATATGTATGTATACCATAGTAGATACATACTTATTGTTTAGAACATTACACAATAGGGAATGTGGCGAACAATTTGGACATGAAATAATAAAGCGTAAGCTAGAGAGCGACAATAAGGAATATGTTAGAGAGAGAAAGATAAACTGTAAAAGACTAACCAATGTATGTGAAGATGTAGACTATTATAGAGTACCAAATCAAGGATGCAATAGTATATTAACATGAATTGAATAAGACAAGCTATTTGATTGCACTATACATTAGATGCATATCTAGCGATTTGGTAGTTGTAAATATAAAACATGGTGCAAAAGTAAAAAATTTAGAAATTTGAAACATGCACATTCACAAATACTTTCCCCAATAGTGATCCATCAACAACAACCAAAGCGTAACTCTATAATATTAACTATTTTATTATACACCGCAAATAAATTGCAACAACAATTAGAGTGCATTGTGGAAGACAACACAGACTATTTGAATATATTGCAACCATTTCAACATAATGGAAGCCATAAATGACACAATATTAAATTTCCTTGTGTGTAGATTTGTATATAGCCATAGAGCCCATGCAGAATGATAGCCATATAACTCAACCATAAATGAAACAATATTTCTTTTAACGAATAATATTGTCTTCTATCAACAGGACCTTATCAAAAATTGGAACAATATAGCATCTTCAATAACACCCTATCGAAAATAAAACAATGTAGCCTAAGATAGAGAACAATAATCAATATAATTTCTGATCTTTTCTCAACAACACGCTATTGAAAATTGAAAGAATATAATCTGTTGAATAGGAGCGTATCAAAAATGAGAGAATATAGCCCAAGCTAGACAATAACAATCGACATAAACTACATAATGTCAACATTTTTTGTGGGTCATGAGAGGGATAACGACACAATATAGCCTTTCCAACAACACCTTCTCAAGGATGAAACAATATAGCTTAAGCAAGAGAACAATAATGAACAAGGAATAATGGAATCTAACACAAAGTGTATAACATTAACTATTTTACTCCATCACAACCATAGCTTGAAACATATGAATTTTTTTGAATCTTATCTCAAAAAAATAGACATTTGTACATAAGATATATAAAATAAAACACAACAAAATGAGCTTTGATTTCCACCCTTCCATATTGGGTCATGGAGCCTCATGGACTCTCACCAAACCCCTGAACAAGAATATACGTTGTCCACCACTCTGATCAAGGGTGGAATGAATATTACTTATAACAATCAATATAGAGTATATTAGGATTTGATTGTGTATTTGACCATGGTAACTAATTTTGCAATTACTTCATCAAATTCGCTATTATAGCTGGAGTCTCCTATGGAAAAATAACAAAAAAATGTGAAAGTTAGGGTGGTAAACATGTGTATTTGATAAAGAATATGTAAATCAATAGATTTAAAGACTTTTATAATGTCTAATATAAAATATGGAATACACGTGTAATGCAAGGGATGAAATAAGTAAAATTTAACCATACTTGTGCACATGGCGGATTGCAGTAGGAAGACAAGAAAACAGGGTTTGATCTCCACCCTACTATATTGGGTCATAAAGTACCACACACTCTCACCAAACTTGCGAGTAGGAAAATAAACTATTCCACTAGTGTGATCGATGGTAGAAGCAATGTTTTGGCCACTGATGACTTTAAACAAAATCATTGAAATCTGCATTATGGCTGGAGTATGCTCTTGAAGAAGAACAAAAAAGTGTGAATTTTAGTGCAGTGGTCATCTCTAATTCATAGACAATATGTAAACCAGGAGATATCAAAGTTCTATATTTTATAACACACAATTTTCTATGGACTTGTAATGGGATGAATGAAGTAAATAAAATTTAGGAATACCTGGTGCATGTTGTGGAATGCAGTATCAACATAAGAAAAGAAGGTTCTATGTCCACCCTACCATATTGGCTCATGGAGCATCGTGCGCTCTCACCAAACCCCTAAGCAAAAAAATAAATTGTCCACCATTGGGATCAATGGTGAAAGTAATGTTTAGGCCACTACTGACTTAATACAAGATCTGAAGGCATCAAAATGCCCATGAATGAGGCTTTTTTTGGGTTGAGTATGGTTGGAAACATGTAAGGATAATGTGAAGTTTAGTGTACTAACACATAACATTGGTAGATGATAAATCAATCAGAAAATATAAATACTTATAGAATTGACAACAAATAATATGCAATGCAGCTATAGTAGAACAATGTAAGTAAATAAAATATAGGCATACCTTGTGCAGGGAATGGATTGGAGTATTGAGACAGAAAAGGAGGCTTGCTTTGCACCCTACCACATTGTGTCATTGAGCATCATGGGCTCTCACCAAACCCCAGAGCAGAAAGATTAAATGTCCACCACTTTAATCAATGGTGAAGGCAATCATTTGGCACCTAAGAAAATTTGTTGAGTTGGGATCAATGTTGTACATCTTTAATAAATTGACATGGAGTTGTGAAATAAGAAATGCAAGAAAATATATATAGACTTACGTTGTATAGAAATGGAATGTAGGTGAAGGCCATATACCATGCAAATGTGCAATCATAAAGCTATTTAACATTTAGGAGATCTATACATAGGACATGTGCATCTATATTTCAGTACGCACATTTGCAATCTAAAATTATTTCAATGAAATATAGTTAGACATAAGGGGAATTTGAAGTTTAGTACAACAAACATGTGTCATTAGTAGACAATATCTAAATGAACAAATATAAACAACTGTATAGTTAGTAAAAAATAATATCTAATGTGTGTGCAATAGAATAGATCATATAAACAGGATACAGGCATACCTTTTGCAAAGAGGAGGGGACAATATGTGGACAATTGCATATAATTTTCTTCTAGCACCTAGCAATTTTATTCAGCTGAAATCACTGTTATCTATTTTTAAAAATATATATAGTTGTGGCATTTGTGACAAAGAAGTTTGGATGTAGTTGCAAAAGAAGAGATGGAAAGAATGACATATAGCCTTACCTTCTATACAAATGGAATATAGTTGCAACATGAACACCATGGAAAACTCGTGAGTATGAAGGTATTAAAAATTGTGAAGATCTCTAGTAACAACTAGAAATGTTTGCAATCTAAATTTGTTAGAATCTAAAATGGTTAGAAAGAAATGATTCAAACATGATACCCCTCGAAGCGGCATAATTGGGTAAAGGGGAGGAAGCTATTGAGAGAAAAACTAAATATAGATAATAGTTTTGGCAAGTGGGGAAGAGGAATGAATCGATGTTTATTGTTGGGAACAAGGGGAAACACAAGGCAATAGTTGAATAGAAACTTCTCTTAGAAATGACTGTAGAGGTAAAACCTTTGAAATGTTGGAAAAAGTGATTAGAATTGGACTATGGAGTGAACAAGGGAAAAGGAATAGTAGGAATCAAGGGTATTGTGAAAGCATTGAAACAAAAATGAAAAGGAGAAGTGGTATTGTTACCATGAAGAACAAAAAGATTTCATCATGATGGGAATGCAAACAATTGTTGGAGGCAAGCCTCTTCTTTGATTTGAAGCCCGCTGTATTTATTGGAATGTAGCCTAGAGTACCTGTCAAAAGAGAAAGGTGGATCTATGTGTATTCCTGCTATTGATTTAACATGAGAGAGAGATGTGAATGTTATCCCTTTCCTTTCTTTAGTTCCAATATCTATTGCAGCTTTCTCTAGTGTCAAGCCTTGAGATTTATGGATTGTTATCGCCCAGGCCATTGTCAATGGGAGCTGCCTCTGGTTGCCTCATGTGATTGGGATATTCGGGATGAATCTTGGATTGTATTGATCCTGTGTTGGGCCAATGTAGTTTTGGAAGTCAACAATGACATATTCGGGCAATTGAGGTGGTCTAGCACCCATAGCATATACAATAGCCTTCATTGAACTCAACGATCCATTAACCAATCCAATTGTCACCCAAAGATTTTTTTGTCAACATTACTTGTTAACCAATTGCAAGAAAGAGCTCTACTTGAAGCTTTTCATGATCACCATAATCAAGTGTGTTTTGTTGGGAACATTCAACAACACTAATTGCAATTCGAACATTTAATTGTTGTAGCATTTTCTTATTGTGCAGAGCAACCAACCTATTTTTTGGGAATAAGTGGATAGCCCCAACAAACTCTTGGTTTTTCTTAGACATAAGCATGGTTTTCGTTTGATTCATAAGAATTTTCCAATCAAATAGGGATGCCTAGAAATTTCTAATATTCATAAGGAGTGTGCGAAACTGTTGTGAATCGAACTGCCCATGTTGGTAGAAGACAGTGTCAAGTGTGACAACAATGTTAAAAGTGTGCCAAAGTGCCAATGCTATAGACCGAGAACCATAGATAGGATTGTCCATTATAGTGGGTAGTTCTACCAAGTCACCCACGATTATAATAGACACACCACCAAATGGTTGCATATGTCTACCAGGGAATCCTTGCCACAATCGACTATTTATTTTAAGCAAAAAAATTGGTCCCAAAAAGCTCATTTCATCAATTAAGATGTAGTTAATATGTTTGAAGTCCTCCTGAAATATGGTCAATGGTTGTCCTTTCATTGGATTTATATCACTTATTGGTATTCAGAGAGCAGTATGCACTGTGGAGGCATGAATATTGTAGGCAGCAACACTCGTTGGTGCAAAAGCAAGCAAAGGATTCATTTTCTGATTCAACAATGTATTTAGTGCTCTTTATATCTTGTCAATGAGGAATGATTTACTTGTGCCAGTAGTTCCTTGAATGATCATACATGGCAGGGGTGACGAGGATGAGCCAAGATGGTGTTGTTCAATAATATTCAAAGCAAGCTTTTGCCTAGGAGATAGTTGATGGAAAACTACTAGTGTTGCAAATGAGCAAAGAGTTCCTTTAGTTGTATGCAATTTACTTGTTGAAACAAATTGTTCAACAATGCTATGAAAATTCTCTAGAACATGGTGGTTGTCCCACCTGTGATGTAGGTTAAAGTCTCATCTACCCAAGAGTTGCAGCTGGTCAAAACAAACATTATTTGTGGCACCAAGTTGAGAGAGAAACTCCCATTCGTATTCATTTGCGTGGGGTGGAGACAATGCAGTATCGATATCACTATCACTACACTCCCCATCGGAAGGGGAGGCAGTAAGTCTATTGACATACCAAGTGGCATAGCTAGCAACATAAAATAGCTTCCAATTTTGTGTTATTCTTTCTCTCGTAAGACCTATCTCAAGCTCAACATTTCAAAAAGGCTTGTATAGTAGCAATTTTGATCAACAAAATGTTTCGAAGGCATCACTTTGTTTCGGCGAGATGGTCTTGAAAAGGGGGTAAACAATGATGATAGCAGGTTGTGGCTGAGCACACCAAGCTACACCTTTGCGATTTTTCTGATATGTATAAAGTTGTGCAGAATGAATAAAGGATATCATCTCCATTTCAGCTAGTCTTTGCATGTAGGAATGAATATAACCACTGGCAAGCTCGTCACCACTGTCAACTATTTTCAAACAATGAAATGTCTGCTCGCTAACATTCAAATACAAGAAATGCTAACTTGACATGACAAGGGGAAAATTTTGCAGCATATGGCATGTTTCTTGTGCACCAATGTCATGATCAACAACCAAATTCATCATGAATTTTTGGTAGGAAAGCAATGCTTTATCCTTAGATGAATTTTTATTTGCAAGCCTTTGCAAGATATCATTGTAGCTGTTAGATTTTTTCTCGAAATTTGATGCATATGTGGAAATGTAGTTTAGCACAATTTGTCTAGACAATACTGGTTGGAAATCAACATTTTCTCACCAAATTGCAAGCATCTCAGGGTTGTGGATATTAACACGCTAATCATTTCTTGTTGGTTTATATGATTTGTTCAATTCACTGTCAATTGCCAATGGCAAAGATGGTTGTGTAGTCCATGGAGCTTTGTAGCGACATTGTAATTGGTGTCCTTTTTTTCCTAAGGAAAGTGTATTGAGTGCACTTGGTATGCCTTTGCACCATGTTCAACAATTGTTCATAGTCCACCATTGGATCCATGGAAGAAATTTGTGTAGTATCAAGCAAGCATGAGTCCTCCAAAGTTGAGTGGTGCATCCTTGATATTAGCTGCTCTGGGGAACAAGGGTTCCATGCTGAGACATAGTGGTCAAAGAAATTTTTTGCTTGTTGAAGCTCATGTGAATTGTAACAATCAAGCATGTCCATGTTCAGGGAATCTGGGAGCCACAAGAAATCATGTACATGTATTGACCTACGATGTTGCCACTCATATGTATACCAATAGTCCTTTGTGTGGAAAAGTCTCTCAATAACCTCTTCGCAAAAAATAGTGAATCACAAGTGCATGTACAAGACTGTTATGTGCGAGTTATGTATAATTTTCTTTGTGAAGTGTCTCCAAGAGTATGAAAAATTCAATTGGTCATGAGGTTCAATGACCCTATCCAGATTAGGCCACTTTGTATCTGTAGAGCTCAAAGTGAAGAAAAGAGTCGGTGTATTAAGCTGGTGGATCATTGCTGCAAGCTCCTGTCGGCACTTGGCCCAATATGAGTGTGTTCCTCACAAGGATGCACTAAAGTGAACAAGCTGGTTTGCTATTTGGGTATCTGCTGCCTCCCAAAGCAATTGTCACAAAGCAATAATAGACTTTGGGATTCTTTCTTCCAAGTTTGTTTTCATAAAAACTGATGTCGATTGTTGACTTGGATGTCTCATTATCAAATTATAAAGGTAATATATAAATCTAACATGCATCCCAAATCTATTATCATAGTATCTCATCAAGTGCAAGGCATATTCATGTAAGTGAATTTGTATGGTTCTCGATTGTAGGGGCATTGCCATGCTAGCAGGGAACAAGATTGGAGAAGCCATGCTTAATAACCCTTATGTATTATATTCATTGATAGGGTTAGGATTTATTTCAGACCAAGGCAAGGTATTTTGAACAATGTCTTTAATTTGTAAGGCATCTCTAATTGCTTGCAATTCTTGAGGAGGATTCGACATCAATGGAATAAATGATGAGGAGTCCTGAAGGTCAACTTCCTCATCAACAATGCTTTTTGCAGTTGCCATTGGTTCAATTGGGCTATGCGTCAGTTCTTCCATTATGTGCAGAAGATGAGAGATGTCAGTACTTGTAGAAGGAAAAAAATTTAAAGCATCACAATCTATTGCAACATCAATATAGTATGGGTCATTCTCAATTTAATATATTAATGCAACCATGACATTATGTTTGTCCCCTGAATGCCAATCCTTCGCACCATCACGACTTCAAGATTGTGTAGATGATGCAGAAAAAAAGTTGCAATGGCCATGATGTCTTGTGGGAAGCTTATAGTATGGCCACTATATTTGTATTGGCCCCCTCTAGTATGGGTTACTTGCAAAACTGGAGCAACTCTGGCTATAAGCATTTCTTCAACTTGAGTAAGCTTTGCAAAGACGACTGGTTGTGGCCCTGGATCCATTTTGTTTGTTAGGATAAATCTATGGACACCTTTTTTGGAATCACAACAAAAACACACAACACTAGTGCTAGATGCCTGGACTCTCATGCCGACATAGCTCTCATTGTAAATAGAAAAAAAATTCAATTCAGATAAAGCATCAATGCACCAATGGAAGGACTGCATAGCAATGCGGAAAGTTTCACCAAACATGTTGCTTATGTGGTGGGTTGTCAGCAATAGGGATGGCAAGGCATGATGAGCAAGGGTTTGCAGTGGTGTACAACCATGTATTGTGGGGGTAGATTCACTGCGATGGCTGTGTTGCAGCTGTGTAGGCGTGGGAGTTGAGGGGGTGCAACAGGCAACAAGTCTTGCTAATGTGCTTGCTTGCAATGGTGGTGTGCCTAGCTAGGCAAGTGGTGCCCAGTCGGGTGGGTCTAGAGCACATCTTTATTGAAAGTACTTGGCTTGCCAACCTGCACAAATTTGGTCTTTGTGACGTGCATAATAAAGTTGGGTTCTTTCGCATTTTGCAACCTTTTTACGATCCACACTTGATGTAGCATTTGAACTTCAAGAAGGTTGTGAAACCTACATTAATAATATTAAGAAAACAATAAAATGGTTGCAAACACCAAGTTAAAGGGGAATGGTATAACTAAAGAGGTCAAGCTAATTGAATATGCAACAAAGTACCCAAAGGTAGATAGCAACACTCAATAATACCCCATGGAAATCAATATAAACTATATAACATGAACTATTTTACTATGTTCCAACCATAAAAATAATATGGAAGCCATAAAGGAAACAATATTGGTTTGAACAGTGGCCTAGATGGAAGGCTCATAGAACACAACAATCCATAGTAATAAAGCCATGCACAAAGAAGGAAAAACACAGACATGGCACAATTAATTTTTTCGACAATGCTTTATGGGAAACAACCAAAGCATACATATATGTATATCTATAGATAAATGTATGTATCCATATGCATTGTATTTATGGCTACTTTACAACTCCAACTAAAAAAAAAAGATTTCAACTAATGAAAAAATAACTTTATACAAAATGAAATGGAAGAAAGGAATGCCTGCTATCCACCACAACATACTAGGTCACAAAGCCTTGTCAGAACAATCTCATTGGAGAAGTGGCTAATTCAAAAGAAAATGCACCAATTGCAATAATAAAGGAATGCCTGCTATCCACCACAACATACTAGGTCACAAAGCCTTGTCAGAACAATCTCATTGGAGAAGTGGCTAATTCAAAAGAAAATGCACCAATTGCAATAATAAATTTTCCTATGGATAGGAATTAATGATAACACTATGCATTGATGAGACTTCTTTTCAGCAAAGCATTTTTTGTGTTAAACCATGTCATATACTAGAAATTTGTCAAGTATGATGATAAATAGTTTAATACTTAAATACTCTTCTGAAAAAGAAGTCTCGTCAATGTTATAAGCTCAAGTGTGTCCACAAATTTCTACCTTGTGATCAATCATGAAATGAATGTTGCTTATTACTCCCAATATAGCACATTTCATTCTAACGACTATTTTTGAAGCGTAGAAGCAATAATAGTCAAGGCATCACAATTGACATTATGCATTGCATGTATATATACGGATTTCCTACTTGCAAATATTAAACCATGGCACAAAGGAGGGAAAATTTAGAAAATAAAAAACCCGCATGTAGATAAATACTTTTCCTATAGTCACTTATTGACAATAACCAAAGTGAACATTTATGGAAATGTCTTTACAAATGTATATATGCATATGCTATCTCTTTTCAATGGAGAGTGTAATCAATGGAAGGTACGGTGCACTGTTTAAAAAAGAGTGCACTACTACTGCTGCCTATGGTTGTGCATCATCCCTTCCTTCATTACACTCTCCACCTAAAATAACTTCACTTTTTTTTATTGCACATGCATATATACATATACATATGGGTGATCCCACAATAGTGGTTTACAATTTTTGGCCAAATTAGACACTGAAATATTTTTTTTAACTAAATCTTCACTTTTGGGCACCTATAGCAGCTAAACCATGAGGAATTTGAAGATCATGCAAACTAGAGTTTCATGACGTTTTGTCTGTAGATTCGAAATATATTTTTTTCAAAATTTTTGGAATTAGATTGCACTTCTTTTTCCATCTCCCTCAAAAACTAGTTTTTGTCAGAAAACAACATTCTTAAAAAGTGATGCTCACCGTTTAAGGCATAACTTCTTTTCCATGAAGGATAAAATTATAATTCTTTCGAATTTATATTTCTAACTCTAACATCTAGTGCTTCTACTTGGTTAGATAGTTTTTTATTGAATATATTTTCTTTAATCAAGTTTCAAAGTCAAACCAATTACAATTCAGACATAGCATGACCGTATAATGCGTAACTTTTTTTGTATGTATCGAAATTCTTTTTTTTTGTTGGATCAAGGACTTCAATATTTGGTGCACTCATATATATATATATATATATATATTTGATAATCTACTATTTTTCCACATGTGCAGAACAAAGAGGTTGATTTTTGGTGAAAAACCTACGTTCACAAGAAATAAAAAAATATAATAATTTAATTAAATTTATTTAAAATTATACTTTTTGGGAAGCTTGTAATAAGGAATACATACTTACAAAAAGCAAATTTTAAATGAATTCATTTGGTCCTCCAAAAGGTAAATCAAAAGTGGGTTTTTATCAACATTTCGATAGGTGTAAAGAAGACTCCGTTATAGGTATGGTTCAAAACTAGTAGGGTTCTATCCAAGAGGGTTTGATCTAAGGTGGTTTGATCAAACCCTCTTCAATTGGAATGCTTTAAATGGAACATTTTAAGGCCTAAATCATTATATTTTCTAAAAATATGTGATTTTAGTAAAAATCAGAATCTCCTAGAAATTGCAAACCAGCTTTGTGGGATCACCCATATTAATATACATATAGTACAATGAAAACAAGAATGTTTTTGCAAACACTAGGTCAACAATTCATGACTTTTACTACCTGAAAATATAAAAGGATGTGTATGCTAGCTAAAAAACAAGAATGCAACCAATCAATAGATAGGCAATAGAAAATGAAATAGACCAAAGAAATATTTGCTCTCCACCATACCATAGTGGGCCATGGAGCCACATGGGGTCTTACCAAACTCCCGAGCAAGAACATACATTACCCACCAGTATGATCAATGGTAAAACCAATGCTACTTACTATGCCCAATATAGAACCTTTCATACTAATATTTATTACTAAGACATCACAATCAGTAGTATGCATCAGATGCATATCTAGTGATTTTCTAGTTGTAAATATAAAACATGGCGCAAAAGTAAAAAATTAAAAAACTAGAAACATGCACATTCACATATACTTTCCCCAATAGTGATCTATCGACAACAACCAAAACATACGCATATGTAAATGTATTTGCAAATGTAGCTATACATATGAAATGTTTCCAATGGAGAATACCATGAATGAAAGGCACAATGTACACTTTAAAAAAGAGTGTAATGCTAGTGCTCCTATGATTGTGTATCGTGCCTTCATTCATTCTAGTTTCCATCTATTAAAACTTCACGTTTTCCATTGCACATGCATGTATACATATATATATATATATTACAATGAAGAAAAAAATGTGCTTTTGAACACCCAAACAAAAAAGAAGATGTACTATCCACTCTACCATATTGGGAACACAATTTTTTGAGTGCCCATGCATATATACATACACATATATATGCACTAGTTTTAGAGTTTTCTGGCACCAGCGGAAAGGTGGCGAGCTACTATTTGGTTTTGGTGAACTTTGGTCAGAATTTTAATTTGCCGTCCCAATTTTTGAGCTCTTTGGTGCTGATAAAAAGGTGGTGGATTATTTTTTGATTTACGTATATGCATACGGAAATGTATACATGCATACAACCATGTCCACAAGTACCCACATCACAGCTAAACAACGTATAGCAAATATGCAATGAAAAACAAAAAAATAAGGTCTACTCTCCACCCTACCATATTGGGTCATGGAGCCCCACGGGCTCTCACCAAACTTCCGAGCAAGAAAATAGATTGTCCATCACTTTTATCAATGCTGGAAGCAATATTTCTCATCAGACATAACATACATCATATCATTCCAACAACTCCTTTTGTGATACATCTGTTGGAAAGGCCAGTCGAACTTCAACCTTCAAAGAAGATTGCAATCTTAGGTCACAGTTGTGAAAGGAGGTAAAGTCATAGAAGAACACCCAACAATGCCTTATTGAAAATTGCATAGAGTTTCACTATCTCTTCCTAAGGTTTTTGAGTAGCAGGTGCTGGTACGACCATTTCCACTACACGGACACCACATAACAGTAAATCTTGATGCTAAGAGGATGAGCTTCTATGAAGGTGCAAGTCCAACCACCTGCTGTGAAGTTTCTCTAAAGGTGGCTTCAACATATTTTCTATTTTTTGAATGGACCAATCACTCCAAAACTAATACAAAAAGTGTTTCTAATGGCACTAATAATGAGAGTGATGCATAATGCATGTGCCATATGTACAGATATCTATGTATGTGAAGGAGCACAAAGACGTGCATACTAGGAGAACCATTTGAAATATTGTTTCACTTGTGGTTCTAGGTTGTTGCACACTATATTGCTTGATCTCTGTTATACAATCTTGATTGTTTCAGATTTTGATTAGCTGTTGTTGAGAGAAGACTATATTGTTGGTAAGAACAAATATTGTTTAATCTACGGTCCACATTTTATGGCTATCATTTTGCAAGGGTATATTACTATGAATCTTTTTGTTTGATGGCTTTGTCCATTTGGCTCGCTGTTGAAGCAAATATTGTTTGATCTATGGCATCCATTTTTTGGCTATGGTTGCAATGGAGTAAAATAGTCAATGTTATACAGTTTATGTTTGATTGCAGTAGGTATTGTTGATTATAGTTCTCTACCCTAGGATATGTTGTCTTTTTTTGAAAAAGATGTTGTTGAGAAGCCCATTTTGTTTCAATTTTCTATCAAGTTCTATTGAGGGAAAATAGTATAATTTCACATGGCCTTGCCACTACAATTTTTTTTTGTGTGGGAGTCTGTATATTCCTTTAGATTTGTAGCTATCTCTGGTAAGGAATTACATTGTTAACATTATTCACCCTTTGTTGACTGTTGTTGTCTAGTTTGTTGTACATATTGTCTTGTTTTCAACAAAGTCTTGTTGAAAAGGTTGTATTGTTTGAATTTTCCTCAAGGCATTGTTCTTAGAATTCTACATTGTTTGTTAAAAGCAATATTGTTTCATAATTGAATGTTGTTTATTTATATAGAGTTATTGCCCATTTTAAGAGATGTATCAGTATCTACAGTTGTGCATATATCTACTTGTGGACATGGTTGTATGCATGTGTACATTTATGTATGTATATTAATAAATATACATGCATACAATTGAAATTTTCCAGTGCATACAAATTTTTGCTAGAGATGTGCGTAGATATATATGTGTGTATATATATATATGTATATGGATATGTATATATATATATACATATATATAGATATATATATATATATATTTCTTAAGTTAGTATGTATATATATAGAAAAACTGGGAAGATCATCTTCATTGAACCTTAATGTCTTTATTCTTTCAATAAGAATAATTGAAATGATAAATGAAACAATTTATTCAATCAAATAGAAGAACAAACAACAATTCCCTAGGTATGGAAAATAGCACAAAGTGTTTTAGTGCTTCAACAAGTATTAGATGCAAATTCTACAAAAGCGGAATGCAAGATACCAACCATTATGCAGTTTTTGATGATTTCTGTTGTCTAGCTCCGGCTATATTGTGCCATTTTCAATAAGGTTTTGTTCAAAAGGCTGTATTGTTTCAGTTTTCGATAAGGTGCTATTGAGAAAAGACTATATTATTTGTTGAAAGAAACATTGTTTTGTTTATGGTTCTGTTATTTGGCTATTGTTTTGGTTGGGTTTTGTGGCTACAGTTTTGTGCATTTTTCCAACTGGGTTGTTGTTGAAATCAATGTTGCTTGATTTATGGCTTCTGTTTTCTAGTTATGGTTGGAACATAATACAATAGTCAATTTTGTACACTTTATGCTTCGTTGCACTGGGTATTGTTGATTATTGTTCTCTATCTAAGGCTATATTGTTTCATTTCTGATAAGGTTTTGTTGAAAATGTTATATTGTTCACATTTTTGTTAAGGTTGTGATAAAAAAGAAGTATATTTTATGCATCGGTTTGTCACTATTAATTTTTGAGAAGGTTATGTTGAGAATGCTATATTGTTTCAATTTTTTTGATAGGGTTTTGTTGAGAAATGAGTATATTTTAAATCTAGTTTGTTTAAGTGAAACCTTATGGGTTTTTGTTTATGGATTTTATTTTGTGGCTAAAAATATATATAGATGTGGCATTTGTGTCCAATAATTTTGGATGTAGTTGCAAAAGAAGGGATGGAAAGAATGACATATAGCCTTACCTTGTATAAAAATGGAATATAGTTGTAACTCAAACACACCATTGGGCATTGTTGATTATAGTTCTCTTGCTTAAGCTATATTGTTTCATTCTCGAGAAGGTGTTGTTGAAAAGGTTGTATTGGGTAAATCTTCGATGAGGTTCTATTGAGAAAGGAGTATTTTATGCATGGAAGTATGTTCTTATATTTGTTATTATATATGTATATATATATGTTCATTGAAGGTCAATGAGCAGCAGTAGGATTTTGTGGATATATACAAAATACAACATGACAATAGGCATGAGCTTGATGAACATAGGCTTCATGAAACATTCCACACTCTTGACCCCTTCTTCCTTAATGACATCAATTGTTTCATGGAGCCTTTGTGTATCAAGCTCACTCCTCTCGTCATTAAGCAGATTTCTAACAATTAAATGCAAATTTTATCCATCAAACAGAGAAATAAAACACACAGAAAATTATAGCAAAAACAAGACAACACAAAGAATTTAATGTGGTTCACCCAAACTGGGCTACATCCACAAAATTGCAGCCATCTAATGATTTTATTATCTAGTGTAAAACATATTACAATCTTGCTAATAATTCCATACTGGAACCCCCGTCCAAATCGCTTATAACAAGCTTTTTAGAAGCTTCCAGAATTAGGGTTTTTACAAAGTCAATTTTTTTCTTTTTTGGAGATTTTTCCTTTTTTGGTGATGACGTAAATAAAATGAGAAAAAAAAAATTCTTGGGGGTTGCCACCCCTGAGCCCCCACCCAAGGCCCGGCTTGACCCTAAACCTCGACAAGGATACATGTTGGGTGTATAGTATAACATGATCAGTCACCACATACCACAACAATCTCCCACTTGGAGACTGATCAGGCTCCACACCAAACAGTCTCCTACTTGGAGACTGGTCCTGGACAACACCATTGCACTTATAACTCCCACTAGAAATAATCACCTTAGACCCTGCTACTCGATTATACTTGAATTCAACCTTGAAGGCCAAACGAAGCTGAAGAGGAGCTCAGCTTCTCCCATGTTATTTCCTTTGTAAACATATCTGTTGGATTGGCATAAGTATGTATCTTGTCCAACTTGACATGTCCATCCTCCAACACTGATCAAATGAAATGATATCTCAACTGTATGTGTTTGGTCTTAGAATGCAAGGCATAATTCTTTGCAAGATGTATAGAACTCTGGTTGTCTGTAAACAAATAATTTTTAGCCTGTTGTTTTCCTAACTCTTCCATGAAATTTTTTAGCCATATCATCTCCTTTGCCACCTCTGTTGTAGCAACATACTCTGCCTCTGTGGTGGATAAAGCAACCACCTTTTGCAACCAATAAATCCAACTCATTGTTGTCCCACCAACTGTAAATACATAACTTGTGGTACTCTGCCTGGTATCTATATCCCCTACAAAATCTGAATCAACATAGCCTTGAAAATCAGTATTAGAGCCCCCAAAACATAAACATTTATTGGATGTACCTCTCAAGTACCTAAGAATCCACTTTACCGCATTTCAATGCTCAACACTGGGATGACTCATATACCTGCTAACAACTCCTACAACATGTGCAATATATGGTCTCGTGCATACCATGGCATACATTAAACTACCTATAGCTGAAGCATATGGTACCTTGGACATTTTTTCTTCCTCCTCTTGTGTCTTTGGACACATATCCTTAGTCAATTTAACATGATTAGAAAAATGTGTGCTGACAGCTTTTGCATTCTCCATATGAAATCTTTGAACACCTTTTCAACATAATTAGCCTAAGCTAAAAACAATTTTGTATTTTTCTTATCTCTTGTAATCTTCATACCAAGGATTTTCTTTGCTGCCCCCAAATCCTTCATAGCAAATGAATTTGATAACTTCTATTTTAACTCTCTTATGTGATCCATGTTAGACCCCACTACAAGCATATCAACAACATATAAACATAAGATAATGTAGCTATCATTATCTAACCTCTTAAAATAAACACAATGGTCTGAATTACACTATCTATAGCCTTGCTCTGCCATAAAACTATCAAATTTAATATACCATTGCCGAGGTGCTTGCTTTAAGCCATATAGACTTTTCTTCAATTTGCACACAAGTTTCTCCTTACCTTTGACCAGAAATCCTTGTGGTTGTTCCATATATATTTCCTCTTCCAAATCACCATGGAGAAAGGTTGTTTTAACATCAAGTTGTTCTAGTGTAAATCTTCAGCAGCCACAATACTTAAAATAGTACTAAATAGAAGTCATTTTAACAATAGGAGAAAATATTTCATCAAAATCAATACCCTTTTTCTATGCAAATCCTTTTACAACTAATCTGGCTTTAAATATTTTCTTACCTCCATCCTCCTCTTTCAGCCTATAAGCCCATTTGTTTGGTAAATACTTTTTACCTGCAAGCAACTTGCATAATTCCCACGTCTGATTTTTTAGCAAGGAGTCCATTTCTTGTACCATTCCATGCTCCCAATTAACCTTGGTATCTACTTACATAGCTTCATCATAACATTCTGGTTCACTAACATTAGTTAATAAAATAGAATGCAAAGAGGTGGAAAATCTTTCTGGAGGTGTCGTCTAACATTCACTGGAGTTTGTGGTATTTGTTGTTGTTGTTGTTGTTGTTGTTGCAGAGCATGAGGAACCACTGGAACATTGTTGTTTGGTGTATCATCCAGCACTACAAAATCATTTTCTTTCTTCTCATGTTGTTGCAACTGATCTTTGTACAACACTTTCTCATTGAATATGACATCCCCGCTTCTCACAATTTTTTCATTTTCAAAATCCAAAATCCTATAACCAAATTCATTAATGACATATCCAAAAAATATACATTTCTTTGATTTTGCATCAAGCTTGGTTCTATTTTCATAATCTACATGTGCAAATGCTTCACAACCGAAGGTCTTGAGAAAAGAATAACTCACCTTCTTACCTGTCCATGCTTCCTCTGGAATACCACAACCCAAAAGATTAGAGGGACCTCTATGGATTAAATAAATAGTAGTGTTTACAAACTCTACCCACATGTTTAAAGGAAACCCAACATGCAATTTCATAGTCCATGCACACTCCATTATTGTTTTGTTCATGTGCTCAGCCACTACATTTTCCTGTGGAGTCCTTGGAACCATTTTCTACCTACGAATACCATTAGAGGAACAATAGTATTCAAAATATTTGCTACAATACTCACCACCATTATTAGATCTGAGACATTTTAACTTTTCACCTGTGTCATTCTCAACCAAGCTTCTCCATTTCTTAAAAGTTTCGAATACATCAGATTTCTGCCTAAGGAAATAAATACATACCTTCTTTGTTGCATCATTAATAAAAGTGACAGTACCGAGAGCCACTGAGAGAAGATGCTTGAGGTGGTCCCCATACATCTGTATCCACAAGCTCCAATTTCTCATCTTTCTTTTTCTTCCCATCCTTGAGAAAACTAACTCTCTTTTGTTTTCCATACACACAACTTTCATAGAAATCCATATTAACACATTTTAGACCTAGTAAAACATTCTTTGAATGAAGTACTTTCATACCTTTTGCACTCATATGCCCAAGTTTATTATGCCACAGTGTTGATTTAGAATCCATAGCAACTATCTAATTTTTTGCCATCTGAACTACAATAACTATTCTTGAACATTGATTTTTATCTGCAATAGTTAAAGTAGAAGGAATAGTCATATGACCTGTACAAAGATATAAGGTGCCTACTTTTACACATTTTTCTACCACTAAGACACCTTTTGTAACCTTCCAATTTTTATCACTAAATGTAACAACACAACCTTCATCATCTAGTTTCCCTGCTAAAATTAAATTTCTTTTTAACTTTGGAATGTGCCTTACCTCATGTAGTAGCCAATGATTCCCATTCTACAACTTAATCTTGATTCTTCCCTTTCCAACAATCTAATAGGGTTTGTTATCTCCCAAATAAACCAGCCCAAAATACCCTTGGACATAATCAAGAAAATAACTTCTATGGGGCATAGCATGAAATGAAGCCCCTGAATCTAACACCCAAGAATCATCAACATTATCAAGGGAAAGAATCAAAGCATCCTCATCAGATTTATTAATTATCACATTTGCCTCTTTATTTCCTTCCTTTTTGTCTCCTTTATTTTTTCGAGACCAACAATCTTTCTTTAAATGACCTGGCTTACCATAGTATCGACAATACCTCTTGTCTCTAGATTGGGACCTTTTGTGCTTTTATTTTCCTCGTGACTTCCCATGACTTCCACAATTGTTTCCACTCTCCTCTACCCTTTCTTTCTACATTCAAAACACTACTTGATGTGGATGTTCCACCTGAGCTTTTCCTACGAATTTCCTTGCTCAAGATAACACCAACAACATCATCAAATTTCAATATATTTGAACCAGAAATAGAATTGCTAATAGTAATTACCAAGCTATTCCAGCTTTCTGGCAAAGAACAAAGAATCAAAAGAGCCCTAACTTCTTCATCAAAGTTTACATTTACAGAAGTTAATTGACTGGTAACCATATTAAACTCATTTAAATGATCAACAATTGACCCACCTTCTACCATTTTCATATTAAATAAACACTTCATAAGAAATACCTTATTCGAAGTGGAAGGCTTTTCATATAACTTTGTCAGGGTTTCCATCAATTCTTGAGTTGTCTTTGTTGTTGTAATATTGAATGCCACTGATTGTGCCAAGCATAAACGAATGGCTCCCAGTGCCCTTTCTATCCAAAATTTTCCATTCCTCATCACTCATTATTGTCAGTTTCTTGGCTATTCCTTCCAATGGCCTCCATGAATCCTTCTGATAGAGATAATCCTCCATCTTTATCTTCCATTACTGATAGTTCTGTCCATCGAATTTATCTACCTTCAATTTACCCTCGTCCACCATTGCTCCCACTTAACCGTGAGACTCCCACTCAACTATGACACTTTCCTATAGACAATAATCGAACACAACCCACTCTGATAACACTTGTTAGGGTTAGAAAAGAAGATATATAATAGTTAAATGCAAATTTGATCAATAAAATAGAGAAATAAAACACACAAAAAATTATAGCAAAAACAAGACAACACAAAGAATTTAATGTGGTTCACCCAAACCGAGCTACATCCACAAAACCACAGCCACTCAATGATTTTATTATCCAGTGTAAAACATATTACAATCTTTCTAATAATTCCATACTACAACCCCCATCCAAACCGCCTATAACAAGCTTTTCAGAAGCTTCTAGAATTAGGGTTTTTACAAAGTCATTTTTTTCTTTTTGGTGATTTTTCCTTTTTCGGTGATGACGAAAATAAAATAGGAACAACAATTTTCTCAGGGGCTACCGCTCGGGGCACAGCCCTGCCCTGAACCTTAGAAATGATACATGCTAGGTGTATAGTATAGCATGATTAGTTGCCACATACCACAACAGAGGCCATAGAATTGGAAGCTAGTTCCCATCAACATTAATTATTGTATGCTTTGTGTGTACTGAAATGGTTGTAATAAAAATTGTCATTTAACACTTCAGGAACAAAATGAATATCTAGGAATTTAATAATCATTTTTTGGTGTCATTATGTTGCTATACATTGTAGACATGAAAATATACAGATTGATATCTACACTGATCCTGACTATAACATCACTTCATCCTAATTATCCTCTATTCCAACCATTTAATCAAATAGCCTTATTTGATTAAAATTATAACCTCCTTTAATTAAATAAATCCCTCAATTTAATTAAATCATCATCTCGTAATTAAGTAATTTCATCTTCTATATTTGATTTTAATTAAATAATCCATATTATTTGATTAAATCTCTATTTAATCAATTAAATTAAATAAATCAAACATTTATCTAATTTAATCTAACATCACCCCCTTTGGTTAAATAAATCAAAAATATTTATTTAACTAAGTCTAAATCATTCTTTTCTCATTTTGAGTTATTTAAATCCTAAAATCTAAGTCAAAATGGTCAAATCAACTAACACCATTTAAATTAATCAAATCATAATCAATGCTAATCCTAATCACTTGATCCTCTAGATTTTTTGTAACTTGCACAATTAAATCATTTATTTGATTTAATAATTCTCTATTTACTTTCAAATGGCATCAAAAAGGGAATATTCCCTCCAAGTTTGAAATTTCCCCCCAAATAGACTTGTCCATCCAACAAAGCATTTAAAGCTCTTACATTGTCTCTTACATGTCTCCCACTTGGCATTTAACTCATCTTTCATCCCCCCTAAACATGTCATCTCATCAAATTCAAATTTCAAATTTGCACATTGATCAAAATGTGTTCAACCTTCATCCTATCAAATGTTGACAAGTGGCCTCTTGCCATTGGTTGAATGTTAGTCCCACATTGCTTCATTTTTGGCATTCATCCATCTTAGCATTCTATAAATGAAGAGCTCATCCTTCATTTTAATCATCCACAATTGAGTAACTTACTATACTCAAATTTAGAGCAATCTTCATCCATCTCATTGAGTTCTATAGCTAGGTTTTTTGCAGATTTTGGTCTTGAAGCACTCACCATCCTTCATCAAAGTGGATCATTCATCAACATTCATCAAGCTTGCATCATTGGAGTTGGGAAAGGGCCAATTTTCACATCAAATTGGCACCAATTCCCCCATGGGATCAAGAGTTTGCATTGGTTTCAATAGGATTTAGCTTGCTTTATTGCTCTTTCATTTCATTCTTGTCTCATTTCCTATTTTAAAACTTTGTAAATGGATTCCATGGGGAATCCTTATTCTTGCTTGCATTTGATCTTCTAATGTATTTATTTGTTGTGTTTTGCAGGTATTTGGATTAGGGTTCTACATTTTGGCGCTAGAAGGAGGGCAATCTCACATTCTAATCATATTTTTTGTCAAAATTGTGTGTTTTTGTTTGTTTACAGGAAACATCACTGCTCACAGTCCAGCAGGGCTATATAGCACCACTGGAAACAAACTGTACCACTAAAAACTTCAAACAACGTAGCTGACAGTCCAGCGGGGCCATATAGTGCCGGTGATAGTCCAGTGGGGCCATATAGCGCCGCTGACAGTCCAGCGGGGTCATGTAGCATCGCTCACAGTCAAGCGGGGCTATACAGAACTGCTCAAAACTCAAACTGCATTGCTGGAATCGAACTGCGCCACTCAAAACTCAAACTGTGATGCTGGAGTCTCCAGTGTCGCCATATAGCACCGCTAGAAATCCAAATAGAGCCACCATCACAAACTGCATTGCTTAGAGTTTTTTACTTTTTCATGCAAATTTAAAATAGCCATATCTTGGTCACTTTTTGGTCTTTTTCGAAGCTTTTTTTTCTGAAATGGGGTAGAATTTCATAAGCTATCCAATGGTTTAGGTGATTATTAACTTTGGTAGAGTTTAAATTTTCAAATTTTCACTTAATGTCAAATCACAATGAAACTTGGTCTAAATTTTAGGGTTTTTATGCTTAATCATTTATCTAACCTTCATATCTTTTTGTTCCTTGATGTCATCTAACATTTTGATCTTGTATTGTAGGTTTTAAAGGATCATGGAGCATGGAAGTCAAAGAAAAATCATTATCACATCATTGTAACAAGTGTTTTTAAACACTATAGTGTTTGTTTAACACTTTTTGAGGATTCATTATTCTTCTTAAGGAAAATTTGTCATCCTTTTCATGCTTAGGATATAATAAATTCATTTGGGCTTTAAAAAAAGAACTTTTGAATTCTTTTTGCAAAGGGTTTAAAATGAACATTAGAACTACAACTTACTAGAGTTTGTTTTTTTTGGTTAACAATTGAACAAGACAACTCTCATTTGTCCTTTGGTGCTTTAAAATGAATTCATTATAGCTTTGTGGGATCTAAAATGAACATGTGTTGCATTGTTTTGTGAAAGCTTACTTGAACTAACTTCATTGAAAAAGGATGTATGTGCTTCTCTCACGCTTTATAGCGATCTTGAGAATCAAAAGGCCCTTTTCATGATTTTAGGATAAAACAAAGCAATCACCTCCACACTTCATTTTTGGGGTTTAAAATTGAACAACATATTGTGTGAGTGTGAGTGGGGGCTTTGTTGCGTACATTCTCTCTCCTTGTTGCCAACAAGGATTGATCGAGTTACGAATATTGTTCTTCATTCGCTTGTTTGCATTAGGGAAAAAGTACTCACCCAAGGGAATGACTCAAGTAACACTCTAAAGCCAAGAGTATTTCTAGCCAAGATATAAATGTGGATATTGGACGAAACGCCAATATCACGTTTGCTCGGATAGATGGATCGAAGGGGATCTCTGCCACGTTAATCAACTCCTACTTGAAAAGTTCAAAGTAGAACCCTTGTTTTGTAGTGACCAATTGATCCATTAAGCGAGTTTATCAAAGTGGTGCATTGGAACTTAGATTCCAAGAAGTTACTTGCCATGTTCGATCTTGGTTAAAGTATAGAGGTTAAGACTTCATTCTTAACATACCTTTATATTTTTCCCTTGGTTGCATGTAAAATCATCTCTTCTATGAAGGGCATTAGGCAAGCCCCACCAAGAAAAATGTACCAATTCAGCTAGGATGCCATATTGTTTGTGGTTTGAAAACATAGTGCTTTTGTCGAAAACATTGGAAAACTAACATTCAGCGAATCATCAAAATTGCAAACCCTTTAGGAGAGGAAAATATCCTGAACAATTTCACATGTTATTGCTTGCCCTTGGGATTCGTGTCCTTAGAGGCATCTAAACATTTGGATTTCATCTCAATATGCTTCTACTAAAGTCAACTTTAGGTAACTCTTGCCTCAAATTTCTTTAGTTTTCGCATAATACACTTTGTGGGATAAGGGGGAAGTTGAGACATTAGACATCTAGATTCAAAATCTAATCAAAAGTGTGTTTGTGGTAAAAAGAATCCATTAAGCAAAGATTAAATCAATTGGACCCCACACATGTGCTTGTCATCTTTTGGTCATATGGTTTTCATGCAAACATTGGTCTTTCGATTTTGAATTACTCTTAGAGAAAGGCATGTTCTTCACTATCTTGGTCTAGTAAACGAGTGCTTCCTAGGTTCATTTAGGATCACATCAAACACTTCATCCACCCCAAACATTTATCATCCCATCCAACCAAACAACTTTAGATCTTTGGAAACATCATTCTAGACTTGGGTAAATCATCAAACCAAAAAAATCACCTTGTTTAGTTAGGTATATGGGAATGCATCCTTTCTCATACCTCTAATTAAATTAGCAATCCTTTGAACAAGTTCATCCTAAAGATCACATCTAACATCTTAGGCTTTACAAGTTCATTATCCAATCAAACCAATCAAAATCAAACCCTAAGTCTAGAATTGATCCAAATTCCCTAAACATTCAAACACTCATATCATTCACCCCTTTCATCATTCGTCTCGTCATTAGTCCTAAGAACCTTAGAGGTCACTTTTGCAAACAAGGTCAAAACACAAGGAGAACATGGAATATAAACTTGATCCATACATCATGAGTAATCCAAGTCAACTAAGCTATCAAAGCCTTACAACACCAGTTGATTATCAACACTCACATCTATACAAACCATACATGGGATCATTACCTTCGAAAAACTTCAATGGTACAATAAGTGTGAGTATTCCCAAATCAAAGATTGGAACACATTTCATGATGGTAGATCTAAATCCAAACCTACAAGTCTATCAACCGAACAATCAAAGCATGAGCCTTCAAACGAACAACATCATCCCATCAAATCCCTACAAGTCAAATGAGAAGGTACCAAGTACAAGTTTTCAAAACATGAATCCAACAAACTTTGGAATAGATACATTTGCAAATCATACGACTATTCCAAACATCAACATTGTTCAATTTCAACCTATCATCCCAAGTCAAAACAATGCCAAAAATTGATTTGACCATGACCCCATTCAAAAACCACAAGTATGCATCCCAAATCTACTTGAACAAAAACCAAATCAACTATATCAAGGGAGTCAATATCGAAATCAAGAACAAATTTGGCGAGATCAAATTGCTACACTTACCAAAATAGTTGAGTCATTGCGCCAGGAGACATCTCCACCACCATTACCCATATCAACAACATTCCTTGGTTTAGGGCTTCCCCCTTTACCTAGCACAAATCACTCCATCCAAATCAATCCACCTAACACCAATCAAGTCATCACATAAAATCCTTTGGATATATACCATCGACATCGCACGAATAGATGGTATATAATCAAATGACAACATCAATCCTGAAAAATCAAAACATGCTCTCCCAAGGACCTATCACCTTGGTCATTCTAACCATTCTTATCACCTCGATCACTCCATCCACCCCTATCACACCCATCATATCTCAACCCCTCACTACCATGATCACTCCAAGCGTATCTCAACAACTTGGGACTACATCCAACACAATTCCAAATCCACCACCACTACCACCAAAACCAAACGCAACAAGACAATATAACATTGCACTAAAAGCCCACCGGGCCTACCAAAAGGCCATCCAACAATATCTAGCCACGTAACAAGCAAGACAAGCTCAACAAGTGCAAAAAGCCTCTCAAGCTACCCAACAAACGCAAGCACAAACACAAAAAATGATAACTATTGGGGATAACAATGAACATTCAACCACTATTGATATCATTGACAATCTCCCCACCACAATGGCTAAAAGAATGATCAAAATCTATCCATCAAAGAGCACATCAAAGGTGTTTCTATCTCATCCGAAGATCAAATCAACATAGGTCAAGAGTCACTTTTCAATCATGATCAAAATCCAACAATACTCGACAATGATCCAATTCAAGAAATGTCAACATCACTTGACCCTATGGTTGAAGACATTCACGATCTCTCCACCATAATTGTTGAAAACAATGTTCAAAATCTCTCAATTAAAGAGCACATTGAGGATGTTTCCACCCCATCTGATGATAAACTCACCATACATCAAGAGCCACTTTTTAGTGATCTATTTCAAGGAGTGTTAGGATTATTTTATCCTATCGACATAATGCACGATCCATTGAACTATGATCATGTTGGAAATGTCTTTACATCACCTAATGAGTTAGAGGACATATTTCAAGAATTTATTCCAAAGCAAGATCAAAATCTTCCACTAAGGTTTAGCAATGGTCCTTTCCAAGACATGTTGACCCCGTTTGACCTCATGGTTACAAATACTGAAGGAACTCTGAACTCAACACTTGATCTAAGTCCACTCAAAGATCAAGAGGATATTGAGCCACTTCCCATTCCTAATGGTGACATCCATGAACCCTTTATAAGAAATCCATCCTTTGAAATGACCCATGTCAAGAACTTGATCCAAAGCATGTCAAAGTGACTCTGAAATCATTCAAGATCAAGAATTTGTATCTTCAAGATACTACAATAACCTAATGGACACTCTCCTATCTATGCAAGATGATCACATCCATATAGCACATACTCCTCCATCTACCCATGAGATGCTTTCTATGGATGGAACGTAGGTGATCTTCATTAGAACAGATTCCTTTAATCGACATTATTACACAAAAGAGCAGGTTATTGATTCCTATAGTCAATAAGAGTCATCACATCAGGATCAAATATACCCCTAAAATTTTGGACTGAGGACAACATGTATGAAGATATCCAAAGAAATATCCACTCAAGGAATAAGTCATAACATAGATAATTCAGAGTTAGCGAGAAGCAATTGAAACAATGTTACCTACGGTGGTCATTTATCAGTGAATTTATTTCTAAACAAGAGCTCTCATAATAAGGTAGAATCAAAAGCATGAAGGTACTACTACCACTTTCTATACTAGGGCAACTTAGTCTCAAAGCGAAAGCTTAACATAGAGAACCGAAAAAGTCCTTATGATGAAACTAGTGCCAATACTACAACCAGCACATCACGAATCTTCATCCACCCATCACCCCATCCATAAATTGGGACCAACTTTGAAAGAAAGATTTGAATCAAAGTACGAAGAAGGTTATCAAAGAAAAAGAAGTAAAAAGCATAATGGACAAATCAAATACAAAATGGATACCAAAGAATACAAAGAAAGATCATCCCTAATAAACTCCATCAGTCAAAGAAACTATGGGGCAAAATAAAAGGGAAAAGTATCCATCAAAGATGTCCAAAAGAAAGCAGGATTTCAAGTTTAATGCACAAAGTGTATCAAATAGTTGGTCCTAGTGCACATACTTTCTATCCACCCATCATTTCTCATCTTCCCAAGTTTGGAGAGTCAAAGGTTCCAAACTGTCAACCAATCCATCTCTATCCCTAAACACACTTCATCCATGCCTCCACGCATGATATCCAATTCTCAAATTGACCATGTATTGGCAACAACCCTTCATCATAAGGATTCAAAGGCACTCTATCATGATGTGTGCACCAAGAAAAGTTAACTCCGATATCGACGAAGCAAATCAAGAATCTCAAAAGTTACATTCAAACACCGCATTATCTTAGCAAAGCAACTTCTTCAAGGGGTGGTATCGATGGCACATTATGGAGGGGCATCTACATCAACAACACCTTGTGATTCAACATGAGCTAAAATCTTTTAGAAAAACCAAAAAAAAATAAAAATTAGAAAATCCAAAAAATTAGAAAAGGATTGAAAAAGTAAAGAAAAAAATCATCCTTCAATGAAAACCACTCACGGTGGCACTTTGGGAAAGACCATTACTGAAAACCTAGAAAACATGAGTCATGTGTGGAATCGAGCACCTACATGCAACAGTTCAGGTGAAAGCATCTCATTCCATCCATAATAAATACAACATTCCATCCATCTCATCCATAATAAATCCATTCATCCATAAACCATTGATCCAATCCATTTTCATCCATCTGCATCAATATTCCAAATTATCTTGATCTTGATGAAAGTTTGGGGCACACTTTATGCTTGCTTATGGTAAACATCTTGACATGGTCCGTTTTCATTGATCCTATCATACCCAGCATTATCTGAGACACACAACACTATCCAAATGAGCATCCTTTGTTTGAGCACCTTATCTTAGCACAAGATAATCCATATCCATCCATCCATAACCTTCCATACATTGCTAGACATTGGGGGCAGATATTTACATCTTGCTTCGGGAATAAATCTTGATCTATATCCTCAAACTTGTGTGGTGATCCGAACATTAGTAAACATGAAATAAAATTGGTCAAGCATTTGTGATCTAGAGTCAGAATCACTAGCCCATGGCATATTTTGATGAGAATACATTCCTTATCAGTCTTCATCTTTCATCGAACATCAATCAAAACAATCAATATTAGTCACATTTAACGCACCCTTCAAACGTCACATCAAATCTTGCACAACATCTTTTTGTTTCAAACCAAGCTTCAAAATCTTGATCAATCAAATCTAATCAACCAATCATCATCTCGAGATATCATTCCCAATCATTGTGTTGCTTAACTATTATCCTTGCATTGTTTGTGCATCCTCAACAATGTTATCATCATCAATCTTGCATTAGTGCATCCTCAACAATGCTATCATCATCAATCCTAATCAATCGAATCCTTGCATTGTTGTGTATCCTCAACAATGTTATCATCATCATCAATCCATCAATCAGATTAATTAGCAAAATTCCAAGATAGAAACGATAGCATTAGACATATCCATATCCAAATAGTCAAAACATCTTGAAAAATCCAAAACATCCAAAACATTGGAAAATCCAAAACATCCAAAACATCGAAAAATCCAAAAACATCCAAAACATCAAAAATGTCAAAAATTAGGAATCAACTACATCGTTTAGGTAAGGCTCATCTTTGATTAGCCCTGAGACACAAAATCCAAAACATCCAAAACATCAAAATCCAAAACATTCAAAAACATAAAATCAAAAACATTTGAAAAAATTAAAAATCAAAACATTTGAAAAATCCAAAACCCAAAAACAGCCTCAAAACATTTCAAAACATCAAAACATCCAAATATTTGAAAAAATCCATCCATCCCATTCACTCACAATAATCAATCATCCATAATAAACTGATCATCACCTTCATCCTTTGGCAAAAAAAAAGAAAAACAACCACAACAATTAGCAAAAGAAAGCTTTAATTGTAAAATCAAAAGCAAACAAAAAACATTTAAACACAAAATCAAACTCTTGATCAATCACAAACATGTCAATCAACCTTATATCAATAGCCTATCAATCAACTTATCAAACCATCATCATCCTGTACAATGCATGTCCTAAGATATATCATTCCGACAATGGGAATCATTTATGGATATCACCTTGGATTCTTATCCTATCAAAACAAATCCCTTTGGCTAGAGGTATGAAGACATTGGCTTGTTTTAGCGCTTGATCTTTTCTTTTGATTTATCTTATTAGCTCATTCCAAGTACCTCTCGATGATATCCGGAATGAAGGGATTTAGAGATAGGAATGGGCAACGACCATTGATCTCTTTTTTTTATCTATTGTGCTTGTTGGACATTCTTGTAATATAACCATTGTAATAATGCTTCCTTTGTTAGGTATGTCCTAGCAAGGTTTTGTATGTCGTGTGAACAAGAATACTCCTATCTATTTGTTGAGTCAAAGTCCATCACACTAGGTGCAATGCCATCTTGGTTCTTTATACCCTGATGCATCATGCCTATGTGTGTTATCAAACATAAGGTAATTGGCCCTTTGAAAATCCCAACTCCTTGGCAAGAAATCATCATCATCATCTCATCATCATCTCTGCCTTGGAATCTCTTATTTTCTTATCTCTTACTTTTCGCGCTAACATGGTACCATGAGTTAATCATAAATCATCTCCATTGCATCTATCTTGCATCCACAAACCGTCACCATACTACATAATGCATATCATATCATATAGAAAGCATTAATCATACCACATGCATCATTGCATAATATAGATTGGTTATTCTAAACATCTCATAAACCATACATTTATCATCTATTTTCATAATCATTCAAGCATCATCATATCATATCATGTGCATCCATATCATCCATTACATATAAACATCATAATCATCTCATCATCAATAATGTCACTGTCATGGTACAAATCAGGATCAAGTGGGTGTAATATATCAAAATAGGCATGAGGCTACCCATGGCTGATGACTGTCTACATCATCAAATCTGTCTACATCAAATATTCAAGTTGAACTAATCTTGAACCTCTTTATTGAGAGATCGACCCTCAAATCAAACCTCTTCTTGATCCCTCGAGGTATATACCAACGTAATTCTTCATTCAGTTGGGGCAGCATGGGGCATCCAAAAATTAGAGAATTTTAACTTTGATCATGGCAAGGTTATTCTTTGAACTAAGCAACAAGTGCATTGCTTCAAGAGGGGCAAAATGTAGACATTGAAAATATCTGATTGATATTGACACTCAATCCGATCTACTAACATCGCTCATCCTAAATTATCCTCTATCTAACCATTTAATCAAATAGCCTTATTTGATTAAAGTCATCATAATTCTCCTTTAATTAAATAAATCCCTCGATTTAATTAAATCATCATCTTTGTGTAATTAGCTAGGTCAATTTCATCTTCCTATATTTGATTTAATTAAATAATCCATATTATTTGATTAAATCTCTAAATTTAATCTAATTAAATTAAATAAATCAAACATTTGTCTAATTTAATCTAACATCACCCCCTTTGGTTAAATAAATCAAAAATATTTATTTAACTAAGTCTAAATCATTCTTTTCTCATTTTGAGTTATTTAAATCCTAAAATCTAAGTCAAAATGGTCAAATCAACTAACACCATTTAAATTAATCAAATCATGATCAATGCTAATCCTAATCACTCCAAATCCTCTAGATTTTGCAACTTGCACAATTAAATCATTTATTTGATTTAATAATTCTCTATTTACTTTCAAAATGGCATCAAAAAGGGAATATTCCTCCAAGTTTGAAATCTCCCCCCAAATAGACTTGTCCATCCAACAAAGCATTTAAAGCTCTTACATTGTCTCTTACATGTCTCCCACTTGGCATTTAACTCATCTTTCATCCCCCCTAAACATGTCATCTCATCAAATTCAAATTTCAAATTTGCACATTGATCAAAATGTGCTCAACCTTCATCCTATCAAATGTTGACAAGTGGCATCTTGCCATTGGTTGAATGTTAGTCCCACATTGCTTCATTTTTGGCATTCATCCATCTTATCATTCTATAAATGAAGAGTTCATCCTTCATTTTAATCATCCACAATTGAGTAAACTTACTATACTCAAATTTAGAGCAATCTTCATCCATCTCATTGAGTTCTATAGCTAGGTTTTTTTCAGATTTTGGTCTTGAAGCACTCACCATCCTTCATCAAAGTGGATCATTCATCAACATTCATCAAGCTTGCATCATTGGAGTTGGGAAAGGGCCAATTTTCACATCAAATTGGCACCAATTCCCCCATGGGATCAAGAGTTTGCATTGGTTTCAATAGGATTTAGCTTTCTTTATTTCTCTTTCATTTCATTCTTGTCTCATTTCCTATTTTAAAACTTTGAAAATGGATTCCATGGGGAATCCTTATTCTTGCTTGCATTTGATCTTCTAATGTATTCATTTGTTGTGTTTTATAGGTATTTGGATTAGGTTTCTACAACATGTTATCAAATGCGTTAGCGAGGAAGGTAAGATTTTGTGAGGGTGCTAGCTCAATCAAGCTTTGTGCAACTTCTGCGAACGTGGGTAGAGGTTATTTTGTGTTTTTTGCATGGGGTGATGTTTGCAAAGCAAAAGAAAAGTGTCACCTACAATAATATTTTTCCCATTTTTTGTGTAGGAAAGCTAGTGGGAAGAGGTTTGTTTGAAGCAAGTGGGAAGAGGTGCATGTTAGGAAAACCATTAGAAATAGTATTTGATTTGTGGTTCATGGCCTTTGCCAAGCCATGTTATCTAAATTGTGATAAGGTGTTGTTGATTATTTCAAATGTTGATTAGTTGTTGTTTAGAAAATACTATATAGTTTCTAAAAACAAAATAGTAGCTCATATATGGTTCATGATGTGTGTGTATGGTTTTGCATGGATTCAATACTGTGAGTTTTTTGTGGGTTTTTGTTTATGCTTTATGTGTTGTGGTTATGGTTGTAGGATTGCAGAAAGAAGGTAGCGTGGATAGAGCTAGCGGAAAGAATTTTTCTTGAACCAAATGAAAAGAGGTGCATATCAAAAAAAGAATTTTCCATATTGTTACACTTGCAGTCCATTGGTTTTTGCAAGCTACACTGTTTTATCTACAATAAGGTTTTGTTGGTTGCTTAAAATTTTGATAATGTGTTGTTGAGAAAAGAGAATATTGTTTGTGATAAAGAGTATTGTTTGGTTTAAGGTTTGTGTTTCATGGTTTTGGTTTTCCATGGGTTTCTAACTGTGATTTTTTGTGTTTTGTGGGTTTCTACGCTTGGGTCGGTGTTGAAACCAGTATTGTTTGATTTATGGCTTCTACTTTGTGGTTATGGTTGCAACAAAATAAAATAGTTAATCTTATACACTTTGTGTTAGCTTCCATTGGGCATTGTTGATTAGTGTTCTTCTACTCTAGCTATATTGTTTCATTTTCAAGAAGGTGTTTTTGAGAAGGTTGTATTGTTTCAATTTTTGATGAGGATTTTTTGACAAAAGAGTGTATTTTTGTGTGGGTTTGTTGTCGTCAATATTTTGTGGGTCTGTCTTCAAGGTTCATGTTTTGTGGCTATGGATTTGCATCAGTTTGTAACTGTGTATATTTTATGTTTTGTAGGTTTCTGCTTTTGGGTCGGTGTTCAAACTAAGAGTGTCTAATTTATGGAATCCATTGTGTGGTCATGGCTGCAATGGAGTGAAATAGTTAATCTTATCCAGTTTATGTTTGATTTGATTGGAAACTGGGCATAGGTTTCTTACTGTGATATTTTTTTGACGCCGCCATTGATTACAATGGTGGATAATACATTTTTCCTATGTGCAAATACATATATATGTCATAGTTGGTATAAACAATATTCATACACACTGATCCCTATGTTCATTCTATTGCCAATTTTCCCAAATGGCAAGGTGTATGCAAGTGCCAGATGCAAGGTTTATGCCACTGTTCATGAAGTGTAACAACTCACATGCACGATGGGTGGTTACCCCCTATTTGTGTGAACTTTGGTCAGAATTTTTACCATCCTTCTCATCTTTTTAGCCCTCAATAAATCTGGTGGATATTTCTTGATTTTTAAATCAAAAGCATTTGGTGCATCAATAAAGAAGGCCAACAAAATTAAACACTGGTTCACATCAGGCCTAATTGACGTATGGTTCCCGTGCAGTCACAATGTTTGGAAAGTAATAAAATGGTCAGTGTTCTTGTTGAAGCATAGTTGTTACCTATTTAGACCTCAATAAGGGTTTGTTACAATGGAAGGCTATATATCAAGTGTGAGATTCAACATTGATCAAGCTGGTATTGAGGCCTAGACAAACAACAACTACCCTTGAAACCATACAAAAACAACCAGCAATAGCCCATCGTGAAGAACATGTACTATTTTATCACTTTGCAACCATGTCTACATAGATATACATTTACAAAGGGAAATCTATACACACATATATGTATCCAAAGTTGTCTCTAGACAATACACATATATTCATAGGTGGACCTCAAACATATGAATATTGTTTGCATGAAGTGTGAAAAACACACAGATCTGTGCATACAAAAAAATGAAATGAAACACAAGATACATCATTGACCAGCCTAATCAATGGTAAAATCCATGTACCTTATTAGACTTACTATACAGGCTATGGCTACAATGTTTGTTGTGTATGTTGTGCAGCCCAATCTACAACCCAACACTGAATAATGCCTTAGTCCAAATAACATAAACTACCCAATTACTTTGGTAAGTTTTAAATCCAAGCTATTATTGCAACCATCCCATATATATGGACCCCATACATGAAACAATGTTTCCATGAGAATTACCCAAACAATAAACATGGTAAAGAGTATATATCAATGCTGCCTACATCTAATTTCACATACATACATATTTGAACAAAGCAAAAAAGAAACAAAAGACAAGAAAACAAACACAAACTTTTTTGTGCTTATATACTTCTAAGTAATAGAATGCTACACATGAATCCAACAGATGCAATGCATATATATACAACTCAAAAACAAAATTAACACCAATATATATAAATATGATGTTAGATGTAGATATATACACATTCTTGGTTTTTGTTAAATAGCTTCTAACACATTATTTAATTTATGGTTTCCATGTAGTGGTGAAAGATGCAAAGCAATAAAATAATCCACATAAACACATACAATAAGCAATATAACAGTTGACATATATGCATAGAAAAATATTTAGCATTCTGAAGTCACCAAAGCAACTGAATAGTCTATGCCATTTACAAAAAGGCATTGTTGACTGCAGGTCTATAGCCCCAGCTTATAACCAAATTTAGAGCATGACAACCAAAGATGCCTTGTAGAGTACAATTGGAACCGGTAGTGTCCCGACTAGCCAACAGCCCTCCCTATATCACTAGACTTCTAGTGGTTGTGGAAAAGGTGATAGATGGGGTTGACACACGTTGAGAAGCTATAGAACAACAACCAAAAATGCCTTGTAGAAAATAACATAAGCTGTATAGTGTTGCAACCATCAGCACAAAACAAAAGCCTTCAATGAGACAATCATGATTTCAACAAAGACCTAGAAAATTATTTTCCAACATGAACCTATTAATAGATTCAAGAGCAAATATACATAAGTTTAAATCTAGGCACATATGGTTGTTGCTTGGGAAAATGAAATAAACATCACTTGACATAGCTTGCGGGAGCAACATTACTTTATGTATGGGTTGCATATTTTTTTGGTGGGGGAATAATAGGTTGCATTAAAAACTCAGCTCAATAATTGGGAACTTTAGATTATTTTTAGTTAGACATTGTTTGCTATGGACTTATAATGGGAGGAATGAAGTAAATAAAATCTAGGCATACCTCATGCATGTTGCGGAATGTAGTGTCAACACAAGAAAAGAAGGCTTGATGTCCACCCTACCATATTGGCTAATGGAGCGGCATGCGCTCTCACCAAACCCCTGAGCAAGAAAATAAATTTTCCACCATTGGGATCAATGGTGAAAGTAATGTTTAGGCCACTGTTGACTTAATACAAGATCTAAAGGAGTCAAAACGTCCATGAATGAGGATTGTTTGGTTTGAGTATGGTTGCATATGTGTGTGTGTGTGTCTATGTATATATATATATATATATATTTATATATATATGTTACATCAGTATTGTTGATTACTCTTCTCTCCCTGATGCTATATTGTTTCATTTTGAAAAGGTTCTATTGAAAATAGTATATCATTTCAATTTTCGATAAGGTTTTGTTCAAAAAGGAGTATATTTCTGAATGGCTTTGTCACTGTAATATTCAAGAAGGCAATCCTGAGAAGGCTATATATATATATATGTATATATGTATATGTATATATATGTATATATATATACATATATATATATATACATATATACATATACACATATATAGATATATATATACATATATACATACACACACATATAGATATATATATATATATATTTCTCAAGTTAGTATATGTATATATATATATATATTGTGGGTTTCTCCATCTGGCTCATTGTTGAAACCAATAATGTTTAATTTATGGCTTTCATTTTCTAGTTATGCTTGCAACAGAATAAAATAGTTAATGTTGTACACTCTATGTTTGGTTACATCAAGTATTGTTGATTATGGGTCGCTGTTGAAACCAATATTGTTTGATTTATGGCCCCCATTTTCTAGTTATGGTTGGAACAAAATAAAATAGTTAATGTTGTTCGTTCTATGTTTGGTTACATTAGGTATTGTTGATTACTATTCCTTTCCCAAGGCTATATTGTTTCATTTTCGATAAGGTGTTGCTAAAAAGGTTATATTCTCCATCTATGTGGCAACAAAATAAAATTGTTGACATAATGTAGTTTTTTCTCAATTGTTATTGTCTAGCTCGGCCTATATTGTCTCATTTTTTATAAGGTTATGTTCAAAAGGCTATTTTGTTTCAATTTTCAATAAGGTGCTATTGATAGAAGACAATATTATTTGGAAAAGAAATATTGTTTCATTTGTGGTTGTGTTATATGGCTATCATTTTGCATGGGCTCTATGTCTATGGTTTTGTATATATATATGTATGTATATTTTGTGGGTTTCTCCATCTGGCTCACTGTTGAAACCAATAATGTTTAATTTATGGCTTTCATTTTCTGGTTATGCTTGCAACAAAATAAAATATTTAATGGTGTACACTCTATGTTTGGTTACATCAGGTATTGTTTATTATGGGTCATTGTTGAAACCAATATTGTTTGATTTATGGCCTCCATTTTCTGTTTATGGTTGGAACAGAATGAAATAGTTAATGATGTTGGTTCTATGTTTGGTTACATTAGGTATTGTTGATTATTGTTCCCTGCCCGAGGCTATATTGTTTCATTTTCGATAAGGTTCTACTGAAAAGGCTATATTCTCCATCTGTGTGGTAACAAAATAAAATTGTTGATGTAATGCAGTTTTTTCTTGATTGTTATTGTCTAGCTCAGCCTATATTGTCTCATTTTCTATAAGGTTTTGTTTAAAAGGCTAGTTTGTTTCAATTTTTGATAAGGTGTTGTTGATAGAAGACAATATTATTTGGAAAAGAAATATTGTTTCAATTATGGTTGCATTACATGGCTATCATTCTGCATGGGCTCTATGGCTATAGTTTTGTGGGTTTCTCCATCTAGCTCATTGTTGAAACCAATTGATGTTTAATTTATGACTTCCATTTTTTGGCTATGTTTGCAAAGGAATGAAATAGTTAATGTTGTACACTCTATGTTTGGTTACATTAGGTATTGTTGATTACTCTTCTCTGCCTAAGGCTATATTGTTTCATTTTTTATAAGGTGTTGTTGAAAAGGCTATATTGTCTCATTTTTCAATAAGGTTCTGTTAAAAAAGGATTATATGTCTAGATGGCTTTGTCACTGTTAATATTTGAGAAGGAAATATTGATAAGGCTATATTCTTTCAATTTTTGATAAGAATTTGTTAAAAAATAAGTATATTTTTACTTTCGTTTCTCACTGTTATACACACACACACATATATGTACACATATACACACATATATATAGATATACACATATATAGAAATATATATTTCTCATGTATATATATACATATATACATATATATACGTATATATATACACATATACACACATATATACATATATATATATATAAGGTTCTATTCAGAAAGGAGTATATTTCTCTATGGCTCTGTCATTGTTATTATTCAAGAAGGCAATCCTGAGAAGGCTATATCCTTTCAATTTTTGATAACGTTTTATTGAGAAATAAGTATATTTTTACTTTCGTTTCTCACTGTTATACATATATATATATGATACCATTTCACTGGCCTTGTCTATCTGTGCGCCAAATGATTTTCATATAAAAATCAAAAAATAATCCGCCACCTTTTCCCCGACCACGCTAAATGGAAGCAATAAATGAAACAATATAGGCTAAGGTAGACAACAACAGTGAACAATTCCCTATGCAAAACAATATGAACCACATAACATTAACTATTTTATTACATTGCAATCATCACCACAAAATTAATGCCATAAATAAAACAATAGTATTATCAACAGTCACCCAAATGGACAAACCCGCAAAACACTAAAAATCATAGTGACAAACCCATACAAAAACATCCACACAAAAGTTGAACCATAAATCAAACAATATTGGTGTGAACAAACTATATAGTATTTTCTCAACAAACCCTTTTCAAAAAGGTAATAATATACCTTAAAACAACACAACCTGTATAACATTAACTATCTCAATGCGTTGCAACCATTGCCATAAAAACATGCCTTTCAATAGTGACCCGCATGAAAAACACACAAAACACAGAAAGTTCATAGTAACAGACTGCTTCAAAATTTTCACCTAAAAAAGTGAACCATACATGAATCAATATTGGTTTCAACAACAACCTAGATGGAAAAATTCACCAAGAACACACCAAATTAACTATTTTGCAACCATTCACGTAGAAATGAAGACATAAAGGAAACAATATAGCCAACAGTCGTGCCCACAAGCCAAAACCCACATAACACAAAAAAACTCACTTTGAAGATTAACCAAAAAACACACCAAATTAACTATTTTGCAACTATTCCCACAATACGCAAGCCATAAATGAAACAATATACCCAACAGTCACCCACATGCCAAAACCCATAAAACTATATAGTCTTTTCAACAACAATCAACACAATGAAACAATATTGGTTTCGAGAGTAACCCAGATGAAAAATCCCACAAAAAACATACGAATTCAACACAGGAAATGGGAAAAACAAACAATATTTCCTTCCACACATGGTGGCTACATGGAAACCATAAACCAAACAATTGAGACTAAGCTACAGAGCAACAATCAACAATCCCCTTTGGAAAATAACATAATCTATTTTAGAAATACTGGACAAATGGTTTTTTCAATATGCACCTCTTCCCGCTTCCTTCAAATACACCTCTTCCCACTTGCTTTCTCTGCCCTCCATTCTTTCTCCACCGCCTACAAAAAATGGGAACAAAAATATCACAACCCACACTTTTCTAGTGATTTTACGACTATCGACGCATGCAAAAAACTCAAAATAACCTCCAACCATCTTCACAGAAATTCCACATCTGATGAACGCACTTGCACCTTCACAGAAGCTTGCCCTCCTCACTCACAACTATCTTGGACAACAAGATAAAACCAGAGAATGACACCCAACAATGCGTTATCAAAAATTGCACAGACATTCACTTTGTTTTCCGAGGACTTTAAAGACAAATGTTACTTGCACCATCACTAGTAAACGGAAACCATACAACAATTAATGTTGGTGCCATTTCGTTGGTCTTCTCTATCCTCGCACCAAATAAATTTTTTATTTAAAAAATAAAAAAATAATCTGCCACCTTTTCCATAGCGTCGAAGACCTGAAAATTTGGGAAGGCTGATGAAAATTCTGACCAAAGTTCACCAAAGTGGGAAAAAAATCTGAAACCTTTTCCCCGACACTAGAAAAGTATAAAACTAGGTAGGCTGACAAAAATTCAATGCAAAGTTCATACAAATATCCTATCATCTAATTAATTTAATTTAACTGCCAATGATTGGATAACTATATAAAGTGCCATTAAATAATATTATGATAGTAGAATAGCAAGGCCTAAATTTGGTATTGGACCAAGATTTCCTCTCTTATTTTTATGTACACAGAATGCCAAGGAAATGATTTTCATTGTAAACGACTATCGATGTAACTATTGATGTAATAATAAAATTGTTACCTTCTATTGATGTTAGTTGATTCCTCAAAATGAGGAGGTAGGTCAAACTATAATATCTTAAATTATAAAAGTGGTTTGCAAGGGCTTAGTCTTTTGGTAAACAACTATTACGTGCATGTTGCATAGGGAAAGTTAGAGTTCGATTAGATGTTTTTATTATGTGGATGTCTATTAGCCATATTTAGGAATACATTTGGTGAGATGAGTGGTAGGGGTAATAGTTAGAAAATATTCTATATATGTTATTTTTTTTTGTGAAATATAAATGGACTATTATTTTCTATACGTGGGACTATTACAAATTTACTCTTGAGTTCTATGCATGATTAATTATAAAAGGAAGTTGATTTTAGTCTTCTTATAAATGGAATAGACCATATGTAAGATTTTTCTTATTTTCTAAGTGTTGGATAATGACAAAAAGATTAGAAATAAAGCAATTTTTTATCTTTCGAAAAGATAAAGAAATTAAATAAAAATATTATCTTTGGATAAGACAAAGATTTAAAAAGAAAAAGATTAAAAAAAAAAAAGCAATAAAAACAAAGCTAGCTTTTCTAAGTTTGGCACAGATTGAAGATATTATATGCATCTTGCTACCTTGAAGGAAAAAAAAAATGTAATGAATTGTAATTGAGGAGAAACAACTATGTGAAGTTTGTAATCAATTTCTCTAAGAAATAATAATGTTGATACTTTTCCCTATGGATGTTTTCTTGGCATATTGTCAAGGTTTTACCACATAAATCTATGTCTTGTCTATTATTATATTATTCCATTTAATTTCCTTATGTATTTCTTTACAAAAAAATTGTGTTGCAATATTTTAATTTTGTGGGTTTTACGTTTTCATTTCCACAACAAGTGACTTATCAGATAAATTATTTTGCATCATATGTGTTAGGATTTGGTGTTTGTTTTGTAGCATCAAATGGAAAATGTTTCAAATGCAAGGTTTGAGGTGGATAAATTGAATGGGTAGAATAATTTTGAGCTATAGAAGATCGAGATGAGTGATTTTTTAGTGTAACAAGGATTGCACAAAGTGTTGATATGAAATTCAAAGAAATTTTCAAAAATGATTGATGAAGAAAGGGAAGATCTTGATACAAGAGCTCTTAGCACAATTCGGTTGTGTTTATCAGATGATGTTCTTTTCAATACAAGAGCTCTTAGCACAATTCGGTTGTGTTTATCAGATGATGTTCTTTTCAATATTGTTGAAGAGGAAACATTAGCAAGCTTATGGAGTAAAATGGAGAGTCTTTATATGACAAATTCCTTGACAAATCAAATCTACTTAAAGAGGTAGTTGTATAGTTTGTGAATGAAAAAAGGTATAATTTTTTTTGATCATTTAAACATTTTCAATACTCTTATATGCTAATTAACTAGTATGAGTGTAAGAATTGAAGATGAAGACAAGGCAGTTGTGTTGTCATGTTCATTGCTCGAATCCTGGAATCACCTAGTCACTTCTATTAACTTTAGCACAACTAAAACCCTTGAATTTTATTTTTTTGTGGAAGATTTGTTGTTTGAAGAGGTGTAGAGGAAATATAACATATAAAAATTCACATAAAAAATAATGTGGTTAGCGGTCAATCAACAAAAAAAAAGGGGAAGATTCGAGAGGTAAAGGGTAAGGGAAAATGTTGGTACTAGAAGAAATCAGGGCATCTCTAGAAAGATTGTTGGAAGAGGAAGGAAGACAACAATGACTCAAAAAAGAAAACAAATCTGGTTGAGAGAAGTTCATGTATGGTTGATGAAGTTTTATTTGTTTGTAATTCCTTATAGTATCATGAGGAATGGTTATTAGATTATGTGATTGTAATCATAGTAATAACTAAATGCACTAGATCCATACATATTTAAGCCATATTTAACTACCTAAGCTAAAATTCCCATGAGATGTTCAAAATATTCAAAAATAAGTAACCATTAAACTAAGCATGAAATAAACCATGAAAGCATAAAGGAAACCTAATCTAGAACTCCAAACCTTATCCTATTGGGGGATTGGTATCGTATTGATATGGAGTGACGACCCTTTTCCCAGTCCCTTGGATAAAATGAGCATCCCATCAACCTCTATTGATGAAAGCTTAAGCTAAAATGGATGAAACTATGCTAAGGATGGATGAAAAATATAAAAAAATATTGACAATGGATGCAAGGATGAATAAAGATAGTATTCAAACATGCAACATAACTTTTCTTTGATGGAAGTGGATCCATTTCTCTCTAAAATGTGAGGTATTTATAGGAAAAAAGGGTGAATCAAGGGCTAAGATTAATTTGGTCAATAAATGGTCAAGATGGAATCAACCTGGGTGATGACATGGATAAAAGATTCTCATCGATGGATGAGAATTAAAGATCACATGGATCAAAGAATAAATCAATGGCTTATAATAATTCAAACAAACACACTTTCAAAGTTACATTAAAAAAAAATTTACAAAGTTTTTTAGGAAGAAATATCCCCTTTTTGGAGCCAAATATAAGAATATTCCCTATGCAAGTGGATGGGTGAGGAAAATTAGTAATTAATTAGTTAAAATAAAGTTTAAATTGTGAAAGTTGAGGAATATGAGGATTGTCATTAAATAAATAATTTATTTAATGAGAAAGGGGGAATTGACATTTAATTAAATGATTTAGATTATTTAATTAAATGAGAGGAGATAAAGGGGGGTTTAAATTAAATAATTTTCATTATTCAATTAAGCATGATGAAATGTTAGTGTGAAAGGGGGGAATGAACCTAATTAAATTAATTAGGTTAATAGATGAAAACGATGTATTTAATTAAATAACTAGGATTATTCAATGAAACATGCAAAAAGAAGATGAATTTTAGGATGAAATGATGTTAGTGACCAGATTCAAGTGTGCAATACTATTCATGGAAATTTTAAGTTTCTATATTTTTCCCCTCTTTGAAGCAAGGTAACTGCTATGTTGGTTCAAAGAGTGATGCTCTTTGGATTAATGTTGCTACTTAGATCAAAAATTAAAAAAAAGAAGATTTTTTTAGATACCCCACTATTGCCCCAGTAGAAGGAATTAAGCTAGTACCCTGCCCCCTCGAGAGGTTGAGCAAAAATTTGGAATTTTGGGTCGATGTCGTGACAAAGGTTCAACATTGATTCAGGCACTAAAAATGGTTTTGGGATGCAAAAACAAGCTCATAAACAAAAAAAAATGTCTTAAAATATGCCCCATAGCTCAAAGATTGGCAAAATAGGATGAAAAACCTAGTTTCCCCCTCAAATTAGGGCAAAAAACCTTAATTTTTAGGCATAAATAGAGGCTAAAGGGTCACTTTCAATTCATTAGCACTCATCTTCTAGCTACTTGCTGCACTTTTTCTCTGACACCTCAACATTTCAGAGTGTTACCCTAGCCAAATCTATTGTGCATGACTCTAGAGAAGTGCATCACCATTTTTAAATGGCATTGTTGGACCTAAATCCCTCAACGCGTCACTATAAACTAGATGCATCGCTATAAACTAAATGCATTGCTATAGCTAAATTTCCTGACACATCGCTAAAATATTTGTTTCAAATGCATCATGATATAGCGATGCCCTAAATCTACCTAATTCAAACCCTAAAAATACAGTAAAAACATGAAAATCAAGAAAAGTTTCAAAGCACATACCTAGGGTATTGTGTCTGCTAGGTGTTGGTACTCTCAAACTCTATTAGAAAGGTGTGTACAAAGCTTGCATCATGCCATATTGCCAAGGTGTCAGCAAAACTGCAACAAATAGCTAAAATCTACAAGAGTGTAAATGTTCATTGAAAGTGACCCAATGTGATTGTAATCATAGTAATAGCTAAATATATTAGATCCAAACATATTTAATCCATATTTAACTACCTAAGCTACAATCCCAATGGATTGTTTGAAAGCTTAAAAAACAAGTAACCATTAAACTAAGCAAGAAATAAGCCATGAAAGTATACAAGAAACCTAATCTAGAACTCCAAACCTTATCCCATTGGGGGATTGGTGTCATATTGATATAGAATGACAACCTTTCTGCAATCCCTTGGATAAAATGAGCATCTAATCAAACTCCATTGATGGAAGCTTGAGCTAAAATGGATGAAACTATGCTAATGATGGATGAAAAAGATGAAAAAGATTGATAATAGATGCAAGGATGAATAGAGATAGTATTCAAAGGTGCAACATAAATTTGGTTTCATGGAAGTGCATCCATTTCTCTCCAAAATGTGAGGTATTTATAGGAGAAAATGGTGAATCAAGGGTTAATATTGATTTGGTGAATCAATGGTCAAGATGAAATCAAGGGTGAAGACATGGATCAAAGGTTCTCATCAATGGATGAGAATCAAAGATCACATGGATCAAATAATCAATCAATGGCTCACAATGATTCAAACAAACAAACTTTCAAAGTTGTTAGAAAGTTTGTTACAAGGTTTTTTGGGAAGGAATATTTTCTTTTTGGAGCCAAATAGAAGAATATTCCTTTAGAATATTCCCTATACAAGTGGATGGGTGAGGAAAATTTGTAATTAATTAATTAAAAAAAATTAATTGTGCAAGTTGAGGAATATGAGGATTTCCATTAAATAATTGATTTATTTAATGAGAAAGGGGGGATTGGCATTTGATGAAATGATTTAGATTATTTAATTAAATGAGAGGAGATAAAGGGGGGGTTAAATTAAATAATTTACATTATTCAATTAAACTAGATGAAATGTTATTGTGAAAGGGGGCGAATTAAGCTAATTAAATTAATTAGGTTAATAGATGAAAGTGATGCATTTAATTAAATAACTAGGCTTATTTAATCAAATAGGAAAAAAGAAGATAAATTTTAGGATGAAACAATGACTAGATTTAAGTGTGTAATACCATTCAGCGAAATTTTCAGTGTCTGCAGATTCTAGTGCTTCTAATCACATGTGTCCACATAAGAATTGGTTTTCTTCGTACCAAGTTATTAATGGTAGTGTTTTTCTTATGGGAAATAATTTTTCTTGTAATATTGTTGGGATTGGGAGAAATAAGATTAAAAATTTTGATGATATTGTGAGGACATTAATAGAGGTAAGACATGTACCAAAACTCAAAAGGAATTTAATTTTCTTGGGAGTTTTAGATTTTAAAAGTTATAAATTTACAAGTCAAGGTGGATCAATGAAAGTGTCCAAAGGTATTTTGGTTGTCATGGAGGCTAGAAAAATATTAGAAACCTTTACAAGTTAGAAGGGAGTACTGTAATAAATGAAACAATGGTGGTATCTAAAGAAGAAAATGAATCTGGTCATTTATGACATCAACGACTTGGTCAAGAGTGAGAAAGGATTAAAGGTACTGTTAAACCGTAAGTTACTTTCAAATCTAAAGTATTTGAATTTGAATTTATGCAAGGATTGTGTTTATGTGAAGCAATCTAGACAAAAGTTTAAAGTAGGTAGTCATACAAGTAAGGGTATTCTAGATTATATTCATTTAGATGATTGGGGACCATCCATGCCACATTTTCTTATGGACGATCATCATATTTTCTGATATTTATAGATGACTATACTCTAGAAAGGTGTGGTTCTATATTCTTAAAAGAAAAGCTAATGTTTTTAGTGTATTTAAGCAGTTTAGAGTTTTGGTTGAAAAGAAAACCAATAGAACAATCAAGTGTTTAAGAAAAGATAATGGAGGTGAGTTCACATCTTTGGAATTTGAAATTTATTGTAAGGAAGTTTGGATCGAAAGGCATAAAACCACTATTTACACTACTTAGAAAAATGGTGTTGCTGACACATGAATATGACTCTTCTAGAGAGAGAAAGAAGCATGCTCAATAATACCAAGTTGTAGCAAGATTTGTGGGCAGAAGCAGTCTCTACAACTTGTTATCTAGTAAATCAGTCAACATCAGTTGCAATAGATTGCAAGATTCCTAAAGAGGTATGGGTAGGTCATTTTTGTGATTATTCAAATATAATTTTGTTTGTTTGTGATGCATATGCTCTTATTTAAAAAGATCAGTGCTCTAAATTATACCCAAAATCTAAGAAACATATCTTTGTTGGTTATGGTGACTAAATTAAGGGATGCAGATTGTGGGATCCTACTACCCACAAAGTCATTATTAATAGAGATGTAGCATTTGATGAATCTCCTCTCATAAAATCAAAAATAGTAGAAGTTGATTGGAAATAGGAACAAGTACCTCAACATCAAAAAAATCAATTGGAAAATCATCCATCTATAGAAAAATAGGGAGCAACAAGAAGCTTCTAAAGAAGAAGACGAGGATGCAAGAAATCTATAGGAAAATGTGGAAATTCCACATCTAGATTTAAGGAGATCTACATGGGTTAGAAATCCACCTAAAAGGTATGATGATTATGTTTCATCTATTGATTTTATTTCTAATGATGGGGAGCCTGGTTATTAGGAAATAGTGGATGGTGCTAAAACTGCTAAATGGAAAATAGCAATGAAAGAAGAAAAGGATTCCTTGGAGAATAATAAAAATGGGACCTAGTAGATCTCCAAAAGGGTAGGAAATTTGTTAGATGAAAATTGGTCTTCAAATTGAAGTAGGGTTTTGATGATAAAGTTGAAAGTTACAAAGTAAGATTGGTACCAAAAGGGTATTCTAAAAAGGATGGTATTGATTTGAACATGAAATTTTTTCACTAGTTTTAAAGCTAGTTTCTATTCGGGTTGTTTTAGCACTTATTGATTTACTTGATCTTGAGTTGGAGAAATTAAATGTGAAAAAAATAAATATAAATGCATATTTGGATGAGGAGATATAGATAGAAAAACTAGAAGGATTTGTTCAAGATCACAACCTGAAATTTGTTTGAAAACTCAGAAAGTCATTGTATGGCCTGAAGTAGTCTCCTAGACAATGGTATAAGAAGTTTGATTCCTTCATGGTGAGACAAAATTTTACGAGTGAGTATTACCATTGTATTTACTTTAAAATTTTGAAAAATTGTTTATTCATTATCTTGGCATTATATATTGACAATATGCTTGTATCAAGAAAAAGCATATTTGAGATCAATGGGTTAAAGGCTTAGATGGCTAGGAATTTTGATATGAAGGATCTAGGAGTAGAGAAACAAAATTTTGGCATGGAAGTACACAAATAAAGGGAACATGGTAAGATTTGGTTATAAAAAAAAAATTAAGTGGAGAATATCTTCATAATATTTAGTATAAAGAATGTGAAACTTGTAAATATCCCTTTAGATTCTCATTTTAATCTTTATTCAAGCTTATGTCATATTAATAAAGAAGAAAAGGATTATATGTCTTGTGTACCATATGCTAATGTATTAGGAAGTTTAATGTATGTGATAGTATGTACAAGACCAAATATTTCACATGTAGTTGGTGTTGTTAGTAGATACATGGAAAATCTAGGTAAAGAGTATTGGTCAATAGTGAAATGGGTGTTTCAGTATCTTAGAGGCATAAGTGATTATTATATCACCTTTGATGGTTGTAGTGGTTTAGTTTGCGGTTATGTTGAATCAGATTTTGTAGGTGATTTAGAGAAAATGAAATCTACATTAGGTTATGTCTCATTAAAAGTGGGACTAAAACAATTGGATGTCTCTAGACCAAAGAGAAAATGGGAAGTGGGTGGAAAATTCCCACTCCTATTCTCTCTTGGTCACTCAATAATTTCCTAGGAATCCTAATTGGATTGACTATGAACCTCAAAGGTAAGTCAATTCTCAATAAGGAATACCTAGGAAGGGGTTCTTTAAGCTTTGAGGGGTTCACCACCAAGCAAAAGCTTGGAAAAGACACTTTAACATTCAACTCACAAAACCTAGTAATGCAAGCTAAATGAAGGATGTAAATGATGAAATTAAGCAATAGGAAGTTAGGGTATGTGTACCTAGGAAGTTTGGAAATGTAACAAGGATTCTGGAAATGCAAAGAAGTTGTCAGAATATGCTATGGAGGACTACGACACCCTTACTGTCTTATTAGTCTCATTGTTTTTTAGGGAAGATGCAAAATCTTCGAATGCCAGAATAGGATCCAAAATAATCTTTGAAAAATTACACTTGGAGGACTAAGATTCCCTTGCTACCGTCTTAGTCCTGATCTTAATTTCTAAAATCTCCAAAATTGATCCTAAGGTTCAAGGTTTATACTTCCTTCTTCTCAGATCTCAGGTTCTGAAACTTTTAGATTTGGCCTATAGGTGAGTTTCCATGAAGATGAAAAAATTTTAATGCAACTTTGCACTTCAAATGATGTTCAAGTCTTCAACCTAAATTTTCAAACACAAACATGCAAGAGAGGAAAACATTTTTGATTGTTAGTATAAAATGGGGGTTTGCCTTGGTCAAACCGCTTGTTGGTAATTAAACCTTGAAATTAAATGAAATGAATGAGGGAAATGATTAATGAACAACATACAATGTTACATCACAAATGTTAGCTCAAAAACACACATGATGCAAGAATATCCTTGATATGATGCTTGAATCTTGATGATGGCTCTTAATGCTTGATGAATTGTTGTTGAATGCTCTTGCGAGCTCAATTATGCTATGATGAATGCTCTCACAAAAGACTTGATTTGAAAATGAATGAAATAACCTTGTATTTATACTTATCTATGCTTAGTATCTTGAAATTGCACCACAACAAGCCGAAATATGAATTCATTAATTAAAGGTGGCTAAATCCTACCAAGATTTGAAATTGAATCCCAAAAATAAGCCAAGAAGAACTAAGATACCCTAGGTGGCATCTTAGTCCCGAGACATGAAAACCGGGGCACAAACTCTGAAAAGGGGCCACTTTAAGGAACACTTGAAATCAAGGTCCCAAGACCTTTGGGGGAAAAAGATGCCCTAGGTGGCATGTTAGTCCTGACCCAAAAAATAGGGACACACAACCATAATCATTAAATTATCTTTTATCCATTGATATTTGTCGAGATTAGCCATAAAAAGATATAATTGATTGAGCTTGTGGATGCAAAATAGGACCAATTAAGACGAAAAATAGGGATAAATAAAGCAAGACAGGCCCAAACAAGTGTAAAAATTAAAGGGTATGCATTTTCATATACTACAGTCTCATTCTCTATCATCTCATTGTTGGACCAATTTCATGTGAAGCTTAGTCATCCATGGCTACACTCCATGGATTTTGTCTCGTCGGTATTGCATAAATGCTTAAAGTTTCCATTTGGAAATGAAATTTTTAATGTGCATCATTGTGGCTTTAATCCTATGTCTTCCCATGGGAATTTTTCATTGGATTTATTTTAGCCCGAACCTATGGAACCTCTTAAGCCTCTTGAGGAATTATTTTTCAAAACTTATCAAAAGCTCAAGGAAAAGCACATTGCAGAATTATCCCTTAGTAACATGCCTCAACCCATGATTGAGTCTCCTATCATTGATGAAACCATGATTGAACCAAAAACCCTTCCAAGTAACCAAGAACAACCCATGATAAATCATTTTCCTATTTCCCATAAAAGACCAAGAGATAACCATATAAGTCCCATTGTTCCTCCTAAGATCAAATAATTTCACAAATCTAAAGAGAAAGTGTTTGAAAAACCTTCCATGGTTCCTTCCATTCCTCCCTTGCAAGAAGAAAATAAACCAATGGTTGATAAAACTACTCCTACACAATCACAACTTGAAAATTGTGCAAGAAAAAAAAGAAATGCTAAAGAGAATAGGTGTAGATGTCATACTATTGCTCGTAAGTTAAAATAAAATAATAAACTAGAAAATTTCAATCAAACACCAATTGAAACAAAGCAAGATGATTCTCCACCTTCGCCGTAACAAACACATAAAACATTTATGGACATTGTCATTAGGCCTCCTAAATCATGATTGACTTCCAGATGATGATGAGGAGATTGCTAAGATTGATGAGGAAGTGCATAATGAACTGAATTATTGTTTTCCTCCTCCATGTGCTTAAATGATAACAATCGGGTGATCCCACAATACTAGTTTACAATTTTTGGCCAAACTAGACACTGAACTGATTTTTTCTAACTACATCTTCACTTTCGAACACCTATAGCTGCTAAACCATGAGGAATTTGAAGATGGTGGAAACTAGTGATTTGTGAAATTTTTTCTGTACATTCTAAATATATTTTTTCAATTTTTTTGAAATTACATTACACTTCTTTTTCCATCTCCTTCAAAAACTAGTTTTTTCAGTAAACACCATTTTAAGGAGTGATGCTCATCGTATACAACATAAATTTTTTTTCATGAAGCATAAATTTTTATTTTTATTTTAATTTAGATTTGTAACTACAATATCTAGTGTTTTCATTTGGTTTCATAGTTTTTTATTGAATATTTTTTCCTTAATCAAGTTTTGAAGTCAAACCAATTACAATTCAGACATAGGTGGACTGTACAACATAAAAAAAATTGTATGTATTGAAATTCAATTTTTTTTTGTTGGATCAAGGACTTCAATTTCTAGTGCACTGATATTTTTCAATTTGTTTTTGATAATCTGCTATTTTTCCACATGTGCAAAATAGAGAGCTTGATTTTCGGTGAAAAACCTACATTCACAAGAAATTAAAAAGAAATATAATGATAAAATTAAATTTATTAAAATTATACTTTTTGGGAAACTTATAATAAGGACTACATAATTACAAAAAATAAATTTTAAATGAATTCATTTGATCCCCAAAAGGTAAATCAAAAGTGGTTTTTTATTAGCATTTTGATAGGTGTAAAAGAGACTTCATTATAGGTATGGTTTAAAACTAGTGGGGTTATATCCAAGGGGATTTGATCTAAGGTGGTTTGATCAAACCCTCTTCATTTGTAATCCTTTAAATGGAACTTTTCAAGGCTTAAATCATTATATTTTCTAAAAAAATGTGATTTCAGCAAAAATTAGGATCTCCCAGAAATTGTAAACCAATATTGTGGGATCACCCAACCATGATGATCTTCCTATAAAGAGTGACTCACAACATGTTGAACCTGGTGATTCTCTTAGTACAACACTTTTTGTTGTCCCTTTGGCTAGTTTTCCACCTTTCGCCTATGATGAATATTATTTGGATGTAGATGACCTACTATAGGTTAATTCACATGTGCCATACTAGTCTTTTCTTTATTCTCTTTTCATGTTATTTGTGATTACATGTGTGTAGTATGATCCCTTGTACAATGTTTCTTGGTGTGTATTTATATGTTTATGAGCCTACTTTGAATGGTCCTTGTCAGTTTTTTGGTGCAAGGATACAAAGGAAGTGAATCCATTGTTACAATCTTCTATTTGTATCTACATTCTTCTATTTGTCATACACCATTGTCTTTTCCTATTGTCTCTTGTTTTCCTTCCAAAGATGACGCAAGGCATTGAGACACTTAGGTATCTTCCATGCTGACCCAAAATATTCTTTTTGTTTTCACTCTTTATGTTTCATTCTTCCTTTGTGCTCATTTTTCCAAGTCATTTAGGGAATGATGAAGATTCTTTGCTTGATTATATCACTGTAGCAAAGACATGCATTGACCCCAAATCCATGGATCCCTTATACATGTTATCTTAGGATTGCATATGGAGGGAAACCATCCTTTCCATGATATAGATCTATATTGGAAACATATGTTTTACATAGGGATTTCTGAATAAAGTTGTCATGTATTGGAATTTATCATATTCTGCTTTAAAGTAATTTCTTACAGCATGGTGTTTAACAATTTCTTTAAAGTGGGGGCATACATGTCCCTACTCATTGTTTAATTCAAAAGTGTGGTCTTCTTACTTCACATGATGTGTATTCTTGGTGGTGACATTGGATTTGATGTTCCTCAAGAGCATGACCTTTCTTGGCATATGACATTCCTCTTAGTGGTGATGCTACGAAATGTATTCCCTAAGTTGTGAATCTTTTATCCTCAACTAGTACTCTCTTGGAGAAACCAAGCATAATATTCCCTAAGGTGAGACCTTGCATGAACTAAGAAAATCCCCTTTGACTATCCTATCCTATTGTATTTAAAATGGACACCAAGCATAACACAACTTGCTTGCCAGTGGAGCCTTTATTGTTTTCATGGCCACCAAGCATAACACAACTTGCTTGCCAATGGGGCTTTTATGATTTTCATGAGTTCCTAAGATAATGCAGATTGGTAGCCTTCTAACCATTTTTTTGGTGCCTTATCAAATCTATCAAGAGGTATATCTTTTGATATGGTTGATGTATAAGAGCTTGTAGACCTGGCATGACTTTCCTATTAGCCACCTTTTGGGGCTCACCTAGTGGACAATAGATTTCACTACCCCATGTGAGTATATTTTGTTTACATAGTGGGGGCTAATGTAGTGTAGAAAAATGTATACCTTTAAATTTTTACTCTATATTTTGGTCCCTTAATTAATTGGTGTAGTAATAGAAAAATTAGCATTTTCCTTGCTTTGTTTGATAATTAATTGGTGTAGTAACAGAAAAAGTAGCCTTTAATTAATGATGTCTTGGAGTGGTGTTGTAATTTGTTGCACACATTCACATTGTTCTAGGACCTTTATTTGATTAAAACATGCCTTAACTGGTCCTTTTCAAAGGTGTTGTAAAGTGTTGTGACACACTTTCACACTTTTCTAGGATGTATTTACATAATTAAGCCTTATGGGCCCCTTTTCAATAAAATGTACATATTGTGTACCTTGTTTTAGTGTTGTAAATTGTTTTAAAGCACTTTCACACTTACCTAGATAGTCTAAATTCATTGTGGTTAATTGGAGTTATTAACCCCATTTTAATTCAAATTTAAGTCTTAATTTTGGTATCCCGAAGATCTATCCTAACAGTTATAATTTAATTATCAAATTATTTCATTAGGAAAAATTTGGTCCTAGTAAGTTTATCTAGGACCCATTCTCACTTGATGGTGAATGGGTCCTCCCTTAAGAGGACCCCCCTTTCTTAGGTGGTCTGGAATGGGCTTTTGGCCTTCTTTCAATCCCCTAAAGCTTGGTCCTGGAAAATTAGCCAAGACCCATTCACCCAAGGTGGAAAATGGGTCCTCCCTTAATGATACCCCTCTTTTTCAATTTAATTCTCATAGGAATTTAATTATCTTTCTTTCCAGCTCTGGTGTCGGCCTTAGTTCTTCAATTTTTTGGGTTAATCTCCTAATTTAGTATAAATAAGGGGGTTCATTCACATTGTTTCTCCTAGCAATTCAATATAAGATAATCTATCAAAAAATCAAGTATTCAAGTGATCAAGCATAAGAGAATTACAAGAGAATTCATCTTACAAGAGCATTCATAAGGCATTTCAAGGTAGAATTCAAGTTTTTATTGCAGCAATTCAAAGATCATATCATCATGTCAAGGTTTTGATTGTATCATTTCATGTTTTGAATATTCTCCATTTCCTTATTTCATCATTTGGCTTAATTACCTAAAAGGGGTTTGATTGAGGAAAATCCCCATTAACTAACAAAAAAATAAGTTTTTCTACCCTTGAGTGTGTGATTGCAGATTTACATGTTGAACAACAAGATTGTCAAAGTTGCAAAGTTGCTAAATTTGTCATTCAAAGTGCAAGATGACAAAAAGAGCTCTACAGAATTAACTATAGGTTTCCAAAACTTGAAATCTAAGGATTTAGGATTGCAAACATCAAGGAATAGGATCCTAAAATCATTTTTCTTAAATGCTAAAAGGAGCCATTTGCCATTAAAGGTGAATGAGTCCTCCATATCTCAAAAACAACAACTTTTTGGCTAGGTACATAGCTTTAAATTATGCTCTAAAAATATCCCCCATAGTTTCTCTAACAGTTAGGTTGCATTTATGGTTGTTATTAGCATCTTATTTTATGCATAATTAAGTGATTTTTGGTGAAAAATCTTAGTGGTAGATCCTACTTGGGATTACCCTACATTTTTCCCACCAATCATTTTGGTGAACATGAATCATTCAACATTGCAATTTTCTAATTTTTAGAGTCTCTAATTGCATCTTAAGTTAAAATATTACATTCATTGCATTTAGATTCACATTGAATTGTCATATCAATTAGGGTTTCTTGTTTTGTATTGAAATATTGCATATCATATAGGGTTTAGATTTGCATTTTTTTGCATTTCTTAAATCTGAAAAATATAAAAACAAAACGGTCATTTTGCATCTCATTTAGATCCCATTCAATTGCATTTGAAAATCAAAACAAACTTGCATTTCAAACTAGGCCTTGCATTTCATCGTTTCATTGCATATTTGTATTGAATTTCTAGAAAATTTGAAGTTGAAGCTTACTGTTTCCAACCTAGAGCTGAAAGTCCTAACTGAGAGCTTGCAAATCATTAAAAAATAGTTAAAAAATACCTAAACATGACCCATTTTCCTTTAGTGGCAAATAAGTCCCTGATTAGGTCTAATCTAAACCTTCTAGCAATTGAAAAGGAATCAAAATTCAGTCTGAAATCCATAGAAACATCTCAGAAAAACCTATCCAGGACTCATTCGCCATTACAAGAAAATGAGTCCCTATTAGCTACAGATCTATATTTTTAGGACATTAAAATCTTAGTTTTTAGCTTATGTTTGGTGTAGTTATCTTTCTGTTTTAGTTTCCTGATTTGTTGTTTCATCAATTTCATTGCATTTAGCTTAAATTGCTTCATTTTACTACATTGTTAAAAGTTCAAAATTGCATCAAAAACATTTCATTTTCAACCTCTTGTATTGTTTGATCAGTAAAATGCATTGCTTAGAATTTGAAATTTTCATTTAAGTCTAGGTCGTTGCATTGTCCCTTCGCTATTATAGGGTTTGCATAGTGGGGTTGTAAAACGTGTATTAGCTTTACAACTTGGTGTCATATTCGCAATACTATTATAAGATGCAATTTGAGGCTCATGTCATCCTATGATATCTCACTCATCGTGGATCTTTGGTTTCCTAACTCTCTCTTTGATAGTGTTGAGAATCAACCCTCCATGGTTCATAGTTTGCATACTTCACTTCCCATGAATTCACCTCCTACAATCAATGTGCATGATGTTATTGACAAGCCAGATGAAAAAATAGAAAACTTCCAAGCCCATATCCTTAGTGAATGCATTAACATTAGCTTGGTTCCTATAATACAAAACCTAAGGAAAGTGCTTAAAACTCAAAATGACACACAAATCATCTATAGCTTTAGTTACTTCCTTCAGGAGTACTTGAACAAACAAAATAATAGCAACATACATGCCAGAATCAATCCTCCTATTGAAACTAGAAACAATGTTAACATGGATCATGTTCATATGTGATTCCCTCCCACAAATGAAGTGATAGCATTTATCAAAGCTAAACCTCATAAGGGCTTGACCAGACATCCTCTTGACATTGCATTCTCACAAAATGACATACCTAAACGTACACTTGATGGTCCTCTTTACATAGTTGGACGAATCAATAATAAGACCACTAATTGGATATTGATTGATCCCATCTATGGAGAGAATGTGATCACAAAAGAATTCTTATATGTGCATGAGATTTATCAAGAAACATATGATAACCCGAAAGCATGGATCAAGACACATAATGGATTTTATTTCCCTATGATAGGTTCAATAGATCTCCCTTTAAAGGTGGGACCAAAAGCTTTAGAAATCTCATTCTCCATCATCCCACAATCGAACCAATTTTGTGTGAAGCTAGGCTATCCATGGCTTCGCTCCATGAATGTCATCCCTTAGATTATGCATAAATGTGTAAAGTTTCCATTTGGAAATGACATCTTCATTGTGTATCATAGTGGATTTCATCCAACCTCGACAAAAGGGAATTTTTAACTAGATTACTTTTGGCCCAAGCCTGTAGAACTTATCAAGCCCCGTGGAGATTTCTTTTTCAAATAATATCAAAATTTCAAGGAAAAGAAAATAGAAAAACTATCCCTTTGAAACATGCCTCAACCTATGATCAAACCAACCATCCTTGAAGAGACAATTATTGAACCAAAAATAATTTCATCCATACAAGAACAATCTATAGAACAACCTCCTACAATTTCCCACAAGAGACCAAGAGATAATACAAATAATCTCGTCGCTCCTAGAGTCAAACAAGTTTACAAAGTCAAAGAGAAAACAATTGAGCAACCTCTTATTGTTTCTTCTAGTCCTCCTAAGAAACAAAAGGAACCATAATTGACAAACCCACTCTTATGCAAAAACAAATTGATAATAAACTAAAAAGAAATCAAAGTTCTAGAGAGTGTAGACATAGACATCATGCTATTGCTCGTAGATTAAAAACTCAAGAAAACAACATTAACATAAAAAATCTAAATCTAAACCTACCTGAAGCAATGCATGATGACTCTCATTAACTAGGGAGAAATTTTTAGCTTAATTGCAGATAGCATAACAAATTAAACCCTAATCAACAATAGAGCACAATGGAAAGAAAGAAACATAAAAACATGAAACAAAGTCACCTAGTCTTCAACCCTCCCATGATTGACCTCTATTTCCCTTCTCCACCTTGCTATAAATAGTATAATTTCCCTTAGATTGAAGTGAAACTATAGCCTATTCCTAAGACAAGCAAAATATTGAAGTAATGTGTGCTCAAGTATTAAGAGTTCTCAAGCACGATGTGTGTCCAAATGACTAGAGAGAGACCCTTTTTAAAGAATTCCAAATTGACAATGGATGGACAAGATTATAAGTTGGAAAATCCCTAAGAACAAAGGATGGGATTCAATGTGATGAGGAGCATTAGGGTTAGGGAAACATTAAGTCAAAGTTAGGGAAAGCTTTGAAATGAAGGGTTGAGATTTAATTGAAAGCAATTAAATAAATGGTGGAGAAAAAGAGGTAGGTGGAAAATCAAATAATAAAAGAAATTATTTATTTTATGGAGGAAAGTTGACTTATGAATTAAATAATGGTTTAATTCATAAATGGGAATGAGACAAAAGACAAAAAATATTTTTTTTAAATATTTACTTGTGGGATGAAGAGTGGGTTAAGTAATTAATTCTATTTAATTGAAGGATAAATGGTAATGTTATTGAATAATTAATGGTAATTATTTAATTGTAGATGAAAATGAAAAATGAGTAATTAAATAAATTAGAAATTTATTTATTGGAGCGAATAAGGATTAATTAGTGACGTATTGAAATAAATAAATGTAATTTAATTATTTAAATAATCATAGAGGAATAATTAATACATTAATTATGTGATGGAGAAGTGTGGTCATCATTGAAAAATGCAACTCAAGGGCTTAGGTCATTTTTTATGTGTCTACATTTTTCCCCTCTTTGACATAATGCAGTTTATTGCATTGTGTTAAAGAAAACAAGTCAAAAATATGCCCCAGTGTGAAAGTGAGGAGAGGAAGGATGATGAGGAGGTAGTGGTATTCCCCTTTGAGAGGATAGGCAGGTTGAAAGAACATGTGTGTGCTCTTGAAATGGATGAGAAGATGAGAGGATGATGGAATAGAAGAAATGTTAGTGTGGAAGACATAGATGTTAGGACGAAAAAGGAATAATTCAATATTTTCCCAAATAACATCATAGACATTGCATAATCATCATTGGGTAGTAAAATGTGACAAATGGACAAAAACACCATGATATGACATAGACCAAGGTGTGCAAGGTCATCCACTTGTGAAAAACAGATAGTCACAGACAAGGAATGTCCTAACTCATACTAAGGGCTAAGTTGCCCCAATCTTTTTGTTAAGACACACCAAAGACAACAATCAAGGAAAATCAGGTCATGAGACATCATCACACCTCTAATTCCTTCATGGGACATCCTTGAGGTAGCTAGTAACATGACCAAGAGGAAACGATAAAAAGATAAGACAAAATAGACTAGCAAAATCAATAACCATTCAATATGTTTTCCAATATTTACAAGTTTGTCGAAGGTTGATTGCTTGATGGTTTGACAATTTGAAGATTTGATAGTCTAAAAATTTTGATGGTTTGATGATGCCTGCCGTTAGGAAGGACACATCTTGAAAATTCCAATGACTATGTGATGGAGATATCGTTAGGAAAGACACATCCTAGAAAGGCCAATGAATTTTTCATAGGGCCTATCCAAAGGAAAGACACATATTGAAAAAGAAAATGACGTTTTGATGGGGTCCAATTCCAAGAAGGATGCATCGTGAAGGGGACCATAAAGTAACTAGGTTGACATTGTTTTGGAAATTTGACTAATTTTTGACGTGATGACTGATTGGACTATGTTGTACATTGGACCATTATTTGAATGTTGACATTTTGAAAACTATCTTGTGTTTGAGTGTGACTATTTCTAACTTAGTTGACTAATGCGACAAACCCTAAAGGACTTGTTATGCCTTGCATAACCACCCCATTTGAATTTTAAAATGGGACCCTCTTTTGCTTTCGCTCTTTGTGTTTTTCCCCCTTCAATTTTGAGGTTTTGCATTGCCTTGGCACGTGTTCAATATGCTTATCTTGCTTGCCCAAGTGTTCTCCCCTAGTTTCATATTGAAAATCTTATGTTTTGGGAAAAGTTTGGGTTTTTACCCTAGTTCAGGATTTTTCGGTCCTTCTAAATTTTCCTAGTTTTCTTTCAAACTCCGGTTTCATTGCAAAGCTTGGGTTTTCACCCATTTCGGGATTGTCCGCCCCAGTCGGATTTTCCCAGATTGCGCTCGAAGTCCAGATCGATTGTTTTATGCTATAGTCCAGAGATTTCTGGCCTTTGTAGAATTTTGCCTAGGTCAGATTTTTATAGATTTTCTCTTGGCCATCGGGTTTTCGAGTTTGGTCAATTTTTGAAGCTTTATTCCACTTTGCTTTATCATTTGCATTCTCCTGAGTTGGATGTTCAATCTTGTTATGCTTTAAAATGTTATGGTCTTTCTTGGAGTTTGAATTCCTATGTGTTTGGTCTTTTCATGGCTTGCCTTGTGCGTTCATGGTTAAAATCAAGGGTTTCTTGCCTAGGGCGTTGCCATCTCATCTTGATATGATTTCGATTGGGCCTAGGATTTGAAGGAGATCTGTAGGAGGCTTATGTTAAATGATTTTCGTGCCCAGGGTCCTCAAATTTGTGACCCTTGGTCAATTTCAATAGAGTAGTGGCCAGTGTTTGGGTTTCCTATTGAAATCAGGATTTTCCTGCCTGGCCGGATTTTCTCGGATCCCTTCAATTCCCCAGAAATGTGCTGGTGTTCGGAGTTTTGTGCTCTTCGCGGAATTTCAATCTGATTGAATTTTCCCAATTTCTTCCTCTCCCCTTAATTTTCCCAAAATTCATGATGTGTTGTCATTTTCGTGAAGATCCGGTCTGGCCGGATTTTCTCAGATTTTCTGGGAGGCATTGTGGAACGAGGAAATTTGGTAAAATAGATGAATCTAATGATGAATGTTTAAACATATCTTGCTTTTTCTTGATGAATTTCATTGTTGTATGCTACGTATGTTCATTTTGATGATCTAGTGTTGATGCTTAATGGCTAATTTAATGGTTTTATCATGATTTTGAGCTAACACTTTAATGAAATGTTGTCAACATTTGGATTCTCACATTGGCATTTGATGGATGGAGGATGATTCTAGCAAGACAGTGGTTGGAAAGGCTAAGAGAGACACAGAGGGACCATCCATCTTTGAAGCAGGTAGAAAGAATGAAGCTAGATGAAAAGAGTAAGATTCCTGGAGGCAGGATGACATCAGTCTGGCTTGAGGTTTCAGATCCGAATATGCACACCCTGCTACAAAGGACTAAGGATATCATAGGATATAGTAAACCCACCAGCTGGAGGATGCAGCGATCTATTGTGTAGTCATGAATGAATATCAATCCAACAAGAGAGACTGGGACAATACGATGGGACGAATCTGAAGAATAATGTTAATACCATTGAATGGAAAACTAGGGTTTTGCCTATGCCACTTGTGAATGGTTTGCAGAGGATGATCTTGATGATGAAGGCCATAATGGAGCAAGGTATGGGTGACGTGGAGGAAGCATTTAATGCAAATCTATGTTGAAAGTCATGCTTCCTCATCATTTTTCTTTACCTCTTCTTCACGCATTTTGGTCTGTTTCTTGCCTCTAGTCGGTGCCCTTGCATTTAATGCATGTTTGACTTTGTTGCAAACCCTTCTAGGGCCAACTTGCTCAGTAACCGACTTATTTTTGTAAACCCTAAACTAGGCCGACGCATTTTGAAATGTTTTATAAGTATAGCACTTTTGCCTCTTTAAAAAGGATCTTTTTTTTTTTTGGTAAGAGTTAGAAGTTAAGGTTAGAGGGTAGAAAAACTCAAGAGGTAGAGTAAGAGTTAGAATTTTTTTTATTCTGAGCAGTCACTATAATACAAAAGACTCAAACTATTGCTATCTTTTGGGATTTGATGCAACTAAAGACATTGTGTTCTTGGTGAATTCATTGTGTTGATCTATCTTGCATGATTCTTGCTATTTATCTTTTATTAAGAAGTTTAGCGGGAGGAGCTGATGTATCTTCCTGACTCTCTTAGCATAGATGGAGATAATTTGAAGACATGGGTTTTCTATACACTAGTGATCTTGCCAGATTTGTAAATGTTGCTTATCTATTTCATTAACAGTAGGAGCAACCAGATTTAAACCTTCTTTATATTATGTTCTAGAATGGTATTCATTTTGGGTTAATCATTTGATTTGAAAAGATTTCAAGGAATGAAATTTTTTCTTATGTTTTATTTGAATGATGATTTGTAATCTACTGTTAAAGTTTGCACTGTGAATGAATGAAACTTTGTATCAATTACAAGTTAATTTTATTTTGCAGTTCTAGTTTAGGAATTCCTTGGAAGGTAACAAGTTTGATTAGTTGAATGAATCAACATTCTTTTCAGTTTGAAAACCTTGATCTATCTTTTTCTATTTCTTCAAAACCCCTGGTTAAAGTAGGTTTAGATAGATGTCTAATCTTGTAACAATCCAAAAGCTCAAAACCAACAAGCCCCTTGAACATTACAGCCATATTGACCACTTTGTGAAATAGCAACGTTGTGAACCAACATCAAAGACCATGGGAAGTGATTAGTTTGATTACTGATTGTCTCTTTCAGGAGAGGTGAGATATTTTCACTTTTATCTTACCTGCATGTTGTGGGTCAATTTGGCACATCAACAGGACTAACCTAGGTGGCCTCAAGGGCTCATCAATTGATGGCCTTGCCTACATCATACACTCAGAGACCTCGTAGTTTGACATGACCCTAGACTTTTTTCCAATGACAAAGGGTTGAATCATGATTCTATTTGATAATGCCTAAAGGACTAACCTAATGCCTCAGGGGCACATCGATAGATGGCCTTGCCTACATCTAGTCATATAGGCAACGTAGTTCAACAATGAAAAAGATTGACCTGACTGAGTTTGACTCTATTTTTGGGATTTTGAAAGTTATTTGGATGTTTTTGGGTTTTTGAAGTTTTATGATTTTTTTGGATTTTGGAGAATATTTGATTTTCTTGTCTTTTGTCAAATATTTTTTTTTTTATCTTTTTGGGAAATTTTTGAACCTCCAATGACCAATTTAGAATCCCATGAAACCAAGTGTTAGGAAATGTGCCCCTAGCCAGGTCTGGGACTAACCATCAGGGATGGGATGGGACATGGGTTTATTATGGACGAAAGATGGAGGAGAAAGGACACAAGACATCAACCACTTGAAAGTCATGATAAAGATGACCATGCCTTATGATGGATGTCAAATGGGAGATAATGGAGTGTAAAGGCAGTGTTATGGATTAGCGTGGAAGACCAAGTAGAGTGATAGTAGATGATAGAGTAGATATTGACTACACATGGTGCCTATTTGCTAGGTTTTCACCATGGTACTTATCCAAAGCGCCATTGACGTGGTTTTCACTATTGGAAGGATTATTTCTCTTTATTATTGTCATGATTTTTTTGATTTGTTTGTTGTCACCAAGACACATGTTTGCTAGGTTTTCATCAAGGTAACAATTTTCTTGATATTTCTTTTTTTTTTGTATTTTTATGGGTTTAGCATGGCTCTCTGAAGCTATGTACAAAATTTGTGCAAGTGCAAGTTGTTGATAGGCTCAGAAAAAGGTTTCCCTTCAAGTGTGGATAGCTGATAATCACTAGAACCAAAAGATGTGGTTACGACATATTGACCCAGCCAGTTAGGCTCAAATTTTCTAGGTTTCTCATTTTTTGCTTGATTTTTTTAGATTCTCCATCAACACTAAGTCATTGATTGTTAAGTGTCTAATCAAAACCCTTTTGTTATAACTATGACAAATGTGGTTTTGATATGCCTGTAGATGAGTCAAGGCCCTCTTTCTTTGTTCAACAAACAATTCTAACTCATGCAACCGTGATGTACGATATTCCTTGTCAACATTAAGCCCTTTCACGGAGACTCATAGGGAGGGGACTTCAACCTTGATAGGAAGGATATCCTCTAGTGGAACCAGTGGGTGTGCAGATGCTCATGCGATATGCCCATAGGGCAGGGTTAAGCTGAATGTTCCAATCATGGCCAACGCCATTGACAATCTTTCCAAGAATTTTGATTATGGTCTTATTGGATTCCTAAGCTTGGAAATTTCTTTGTGCGTAATATGGCAAGGAAAAGTGGTGTTGAATGTGGAATTTCTCACATAACTCACAAACATCCTAATTTTTGAAAGGACAATTGTTGTCAGTGATGATGGTTTGGGGGACACCATACCAACATATGATGTAATTGAGGATGAATTTTGAGATTTTTTTATCGGTGATGTATGTCATAGGGATGCTTCAACCCATTTCGTGAAGTATTCAGTAGCAGTGATAATGAACTTATGGCCATTTGATGAGGAGGGATGAATTTTTCCTATGAGCTTGAGTCCCCATTAGGTGAAGGGTCATGGTGAAGTGATGGGTTGTAACTCCTACATAGGTGCATGAATGAGGTCACTATGTACTTGGCACTGTTGACATTTCTGTACAAAGTGATTGGCATCGTGCTCCATTGTAGGTTAGTAGTATCCCAATCGCATGATCTTTTTAGCTAGGGTCAGACCACTAGAATGGGCTTTGCATATACCTTCGTGTAGTTTGTGTAAGGTAGTTTGTGCTTCATTAGTGTTGAGACATTCGAGTAAGGTTTTTTCAAAGCTACACCTATATAAGGTATCACCAATGATGGCATAGCAAGCAACTTTGCAGATGAAGGACTTGCACTAATTGTTGGAGAAGTCAAGTGGTAAGGTCTGGGAATGTAAGTAGTCATAGATAGCTTGGTACCAGGGGGAATTAGGAACAACAAGCTCACATACTATTTCAGACTTTGGTCCACATCAAAGGTGGGGACCAACAACTATTCTACTAAGAACTCGTACTATGACATATTATTAGGAATATCCAAAAGAGACCCAATAGTGGCCATGGCATCTACTGCTTTATTTTGAACATGTGGCACTTGGAAAAAGGAGATGTCTACAAAGTACTACTTGAAACTATCAACCATTTATTTGTATGGGGTCAATTTCTTGTCCTTAGTATCATAGTCATCATTGACTTGTCAAAGGACCAATTGTGAATCATCAAAGGCCTATAGACTCTGATTTTCCAAATTTTATTGCCATATGCAATCTTGCCAATAAGGCTTCATACTTTGCAATGTTATTCGTGCATGAAAAGGCTACCTTGAAAGATTTAGGGATTGTATCACCTTGAGGGGTAACAAATAATATACCTGTACTTGATCCATGATTAGTATGTGAGCCATCAAAATACAATTTCCATGTTACTCTCGTGTCCAGTGTGAATATTGACTCGTCAGGAAATTTTGAAACCAAAGGGTGATCGGCTTGTGTGGGTGCATTTTCTAGTTGGCCAGCGATGACTTGTCCTTTTATTGCCTTACATTCCACATACCGAATGTTGTATTCACTGAGTATCATGACCCATTTAGCCAATCATCCTGTTAACACCGCTGTACTGAGTAGATATTTCAGAGGATCTATTTTTTCCACAAACTTAGTCTAATGGTTTAGCATGTAGTTTCTCAAATTTTGAGTAGCAAAAACCATTGCAAGACAAGAGAGTTCAATTGGACTGTACTTAAGATCATATCCCACCAAATTGTAACTAACGTAATAGATTGCACATTCCTTTTCCTCATGGCCATTTTGAGCCAACAATGCCCCCAATGCAACTATAGTGGCTGAAATGTACAAAATTAGAGGTTTTCCATCAATAGGTGGCATCAAGATAGGAGGCATTAAGAGATACTCTTTGGTTTTTTGAAAAGCTACCTCACACTTGTTTGTACAAATAAAAGGAACCCCCTTGCATAACAAATACTAAAAAGGTGGACATTTATTTTCTAGTTGTGTGATGAAGTGCCTAATAGACTAGAGTTGGCCTTGTAGCATTTGGAGTTGATTGATTCCTTTAGGTGGAGGCATGTCTAATATTGCTTTGAATTTTGTTGGGTCTACTTCAATGCCTCAACGGGAAACAATGTATCCCAAAATCTTTCTTGATGTCATTCCAAAGACACATTTATTGGGATTTAGGCAGACCTTATATTCTTTTAGTCATTTGAAAGTCTTCTCTAGGACTCTTAAGTGATCACCACGTGTCAAGGATTTTTCCAAAAGATCATCAACATAGTCTTTCATCAATGTGTGCATGAGATCATGAAATATGGTGGTCATAGCTCTTTGATAGGTGGCACCAGAATTTTTTAGTCTAAAGGGCATGACATTCTAGCAGTATATACCCCATGGGTAAGTGAATGTTGTCTTGTGTTGGTATGCAGGGGAAATATGGATCTGATTATATCTCGAGAAGCCATCCATGAGAGACAACAACTCGTAACCTATTGTTAGGTCCACTATGATGTCTATATTCTGGAGTGGGGAGTCATCCTTCAGACATGCTTTGTTCAAGTCTCATAAATTTGTGCAAATATGGATTTATTCATTTAGTTTAGTCACTAGTACAAGGTTTGAGATCTGTTCTGCATAATCAATAGGTCATCCAATAATTTTAAGTTCAACTTTGACCAACATAGCTATTTGAGGGTGCATTTTTCTAAGCTTTTGTTTGATTGGCTTTGTGTTTGGATGCAATGGTAGATGATGTAGGACCAACTCAAGATCCAAGCCTAGCATATTAGCATAAGACCATGCAAAATTGATTTGGCATTCTACGAAAATGCTTGAAATTTCAATTTTTCCTCTTTTGTCAGGGATGCTGCAAAGAGAACAGTATTAGGATTATCTATAGTGTGAATGTTTACTTCTATTATGTCTTCGATCAGCATCAGGAATCTCTCTTGATTGATAGGGAGAAAGTCCAACTCTCCATCCTTAGGTGCCTCAGAGAGGTTTTCACCCTTGGATACATCCTTTCTTTTTACTTTTGCTTGGTTAGAAGATTCCTTGTGGTTTTCACCTAAAGACCGTTCATTTTTTATTTAATTTTTATCATTTTTGTGACTAGAGGGTGGGACAGTCTCACCAAAATATGTTGTAGTATCAAGATCTATAGTGAATCTAGCCTTATGTTCCCCATGTGGTATTCCCTCTCATAGTCCCATAAATTTAGAAATGGTCTCATCATTTTCAAATATGTCCAAGGTAGGTGGATCTTGTTGGTCCCAATCAATCAATTGTGGGTAAATGAGGGAGATGCCACCATTGACCATGTTAGTGAAGGATGGTGAAGTAGCTGAGAGGGTAAAGATAGAGGTATTATCGGGGTCCCAAAAGGATTCTATCCATGCTCTTCCATATGTGGTCTTGAGTGGGTCAGGTTCACGAAAGGAGTCAACGTGAATATTGATATCCATGAGGTTGGTAAAGGATGGAAGAGGTATGTCAAACTCTTGAAAGACATGATCAAGCTCATAATCATTGGTGGTGCAAGAGTCCCACTCATATTCATTAGATTCAATGTCACCATAATAGATGTTTATAGGGTCTTCAGATGTCTCAACGTCTTCTAAAGCACTCACATCCTTATTTGAAATAACCTTAGTACTTGGAGCACTAATCTTAATTGGTACAAACCCTAACCCTAAGTTCTTCAACTGCTTAAGAGGCATCAAGGGTTCTCTCATTCCATTTTTATGTATACCAAGTCCACTGATTCCATCATAACCCTTTTGTTTCATGAGCTCAAAACCTTTTCCATATTGTTCTACTGGTAGTGGTGATAGATCTTCCTCGTCTTTATAAATCCAAGTTAAAATATCATCAATTTCTTCTTTGTTTACCTCTCCCCATTTTGTGAAGGTGGTGGTGGGAGGAACTTTAAATAAAAATTTGGGTTCTATCTTGAATCAAGGCCTACCATAAGACTAGGGAGGCTTACATAGTTTTGTGATGCAATAAGAAATATTCAATTTATACTCACCACAACCTTTGTCTTGGGTCTTGATTTTGGGGTCAGCGGATGGGGTTTTGGACATAGATGATTTAGTGAGGGTGGAGGGATTGATGTAATTAGATGAAGTGGATGTAGAAGTGGTTGTATAAGCTTCTTGATTGATAGGCACTTGGCATTCAGGAACTCCCCTCAAATTAGTGCTATATTGGAAGGGATCGGGGTCACCAATGATCGTGACTTTGGTGCCATGAAATGGAAATTTCAGGCATTGGTGATAAGTGGAAGGCACGACTTTTATGGCGTGAATCCAGGGTCTATCAAGGAGAAGGTTATATGGAAGTTCAAGATCCAAGACTTGGAATGTGGTGTCCATAATTGTGGGTCCAACTCCAATAGGGAGTGTCATAACACCCTTGGAAGAGCATTCTTAATCATCATAGACCTTGATTACAATGTTTTTGGTTGTGTTTACACATGCTTCATAATAGCCCAATGTCTTGACCAATTTTAATGTGCAAATGTTTAGTCCAGCTCTGCCATCTACTACAACTTGTCTGACCTTATGTTGATGGAAAAATACTTCAAGGTGCAATGGGTCATTATGGTTAGACTCTTGTGTAGAGTATTCTTTGTTGTAAAAGGATACATGGAGTGAATTAGCCAAGTATCCAACCATGGTTTCAAATTGGTTGATGTCTCCAAGTCTGTAGGAACTGAGGTTTCCTTTAAAGCCTTGTTGAGGATAGCTTTATGTTTAGGTGATAGGCATAATATCTCAAGGATAGAAATATGTGTAGGTGTCTTACCCAATTGGTCAAAGAGATTATATTGGTCTTTAGATTGTGACTACCTTGAAGAAGGACTAGATAAAGTAACCTTAGCCTTGTGGGTAGTGAAGGCACATTCAGGAACCTTTTTAATGGTGATTGTGTTGAGATAGTCATCAATAGCATGGAGGTGATCAATTATCTTTGAGTAATCAAAGGAATTCCTAGTATAATTGGCCTAATTGTATGTCTTTCAACCTGAGGTAGAGGCCTTTCCCAAACCATGGTCTTGTAGTGTATTCTTGAAGATTGTATGGTCTTGATTAGAAGTTTTTTGTTGTCCTTCAACCTCTATGGTACCATTTTCAATTAGGTCTTGAATCATGTTCTTCAACTGTTAGCATGACAAATTCTTGTTTCCTTTGATGCGGTTGTAGTCACAAAAGGAATTGTCATCCCACCAAGATAGTTTGAACTGTCTTGGGTCATATGGTTTGGCTTCTTGGATTTGTATGAAATTTGATTATACTAGCTTCTTCAAGACATATTTTATTGGTTCTGCTAAAGGGGTGTATTGTCGTCATGGGTAGTACCTTGGTTGTCTTGGAAGTCCTTGCTCTTGATTATTTTTTACCACATTAGCTATGTTGTTATTCATGTTGTGTACTTGAAGAGTCAATATGTGTCCTATTTTTTTTATAGCTTTCATGTCTACGACTCCATCGTTTGTTACATTCTTATTGCAGGACCAAAACTTTCTTTTGTCATTAGAGGTATGTTGGTTGTGTGTGTGTTTATTTCCTTATGTAAGTTCACATTGGGAAATTAGGACCTTTTCTAGTGTCATGCCTTTCTCAACTAAGTCTACAAATGTGGCACAACAATGTACTTGTAGAGGGTGTTTCAACTTTGACTTGAGGTTTTCCACAAACATGTCCACTTTTTTTTTTCAGGAATCTCGACAAGACACTGACTCACCATACTATGCCATCTTTAGAAGAAAGTAATGAAGGGTACTCCCTCATCTTGTGTCAAGTGGCATAAGGTAGAAATCATGACATCATTTTCAATTTTATAAGCATAATTCTCCACAAATTTATTGGCGAGGTCATCCCATGACTTTATAGACCCTTTAGGTATCAGTGCAAACCATTCAAGTGCAGGCTCCGTAAGACTTATAGGGAAGAGTCTCAAAATATAGGAGTGATTGTATGCGACATCCACACAAGCAGTGGTGAATTCTTGTATGTGCTCAAGAGGATTTCTCTTTCCCATACACTTGGTGAAAGTAGGGATAATATATCCAAGAGGGAAAAGAGGCATGAATATGCTAGTGTTATATGGGCAAGGATGTAAATCATATGATGAGTATGTCTTCTTGTTTGACACTTGCATCCCTTCCACTTTCTTTTGTAGGGCAGCCAATTGGGAAACCAATGTGTCTATTACAGGATTGTTGGCAACATTCTTATGAGGTCCCATATTTGTGTTGTGTGGTCCCATTTTTTGTTGAGATAACATTTTTTGGTTCAGAACATTGTGCACATGTGGCAGATTTTGATTATGTCCATGAGTATGAATGTGTGATGTGTAAGTTGGGATGTGAGAAGTGGTAGAGCTATGTTGCATTAGTTGGGTATGTTTTTTGTGTATATTTTGCTACTAAAAAGGACTCCTTGTGTGTAGCCAGATGATATTTTAAAAGGTTGTGTCATTTGTGATCCTTGTCCTTGTTGAAAAGGATTATAACCATGTGACATGTTTGTATTTTGACTATGTGGGGCATTTATGTTTTGTCCTTGCAAGGGGTTTCTATTGATATGAGGACCTTATGACATGGTGTTTGTGTGTGATTGAGGTCCTTGGATAAGAACCAAGGATGTTAGATGTAGATGCTCCTATGGCCTAATATGATGACTGAAAGGGAGTAAATGTCGAGCCAAAGGATTGCATTGTGAATAATGGTTGTGATGTGGTTTTTGTCATGGGTTGTGGCATAGATTGTGTCACAAATATGGATGAAGTGTTGGTAGTTGTGGTATTTTGGTTTGTTGTTCCAATGGGTATGGAAATTGTAAGTTGTGGTGTGGATTGTCCTTGGCTTGTTTGAGTGTTGTCCTTAGGTGACATTATTGTGCATAAGGTATTTACATCAAATCCTTGAGGTAGTTTAACTCCTTCATGTAAAAAATTGGATAAATATCATTGGGGGTCCAACATGACAATTTCGTCCACAAGAGAGGCTACTTCACGATTTTGTGCGATAGCCTCTACTTCTTCTATGAACACATTTTTGTCTTTGTCTCTAACAAGGAATTATTCAAAAGGATTTTGTGTCTTTGGTTGTTGATAAGATGTAGATCCTAAGTAGACATGGTCATGACTTTCAAGTTTTTTATTTTTGTGAGGATCATTTGTGGTACTATCAAAGTTGAGGGTGCTAGTGTAATTGTAAAGGTCCTCATCATCATGAAAGAGATTTGGTTGTTCCACATATATTTTGCAATCTAGTTTCAACCATATAAGGTTTGCTCAAAATGAAGGTGGGAGGTATGAGAGTAAGACTATGTTTTTGATATTTATTTGAAATAAGGTATGCCTAAATGTAATGCAACTATTTTTTTGGTATTTTTGGTATTTTAAGGGTGAAAGATGTCTAATGTATGCAACAAGACTAAAATTGATAATGATAACATTGGATGTTATGAAGTTTAGAATGTATGATGATGCTCTTTTAGGTCTAAAATGTTGTGGTATGAATGATGAAAATGACTAAGAGTTGATGGATACCTATAGTGAACTTGAGGGCTTAAACACTTTTGAAAGATGTAAGAATAGGATCACTAACTATCCAAGGATAAACCAATGTTTAAACTAGGATTTTCAAATTGGATTTTTCTAGGACAAGTGAAAAGAGTGACCTGGTGAGTTTCCCAACTAGACTTGTGAGTAGGAAATTATCACCAAAATGACAAAGGACTAAGTTAAAAAGTGACTTGGTCAAATGACAATATTTTGTTGTAGCCATGATTTCTGCCAAGGTATAGATAGTTCCTCTATCCTAAAATCCACAAGGTGTCAAGCCTAAAAGTTTGAAAAAGGTAGCCTAATGTGATGTTGGGATATGCAAGTGATGAGGATGCTAAGGTACCTAAAATGGTGACCTAATAATGGAATGATATGCAAGGTGAATTGAGAAAGTTTATAGTTTTAAACAAGAATCACAATAAGAAGTTGGTCTGAAAATGGATCTCAAAGGTTTGAAGCTAATTTTGGCAAGAGTTGGACCTGATTTTGACTATTTGTTTGAATATGCTGCTTGGTGAAGTGTAAGGTTTGTTTTCTTGTTGGTTTGAAAGACATACACATAAAACAAAATGTTTGAGTTTGATCTTGGTGTGAAATGGAAAACACTTTGAAAGAACTTTGTACAACCCTTGGCTTCTCAATAGATACCACTCGCTAGATCCCAACTCAGATTTCTCCAACCACTTAAATAAGATGGACAACTATAGACTTGGTGGAACTAGCTCCCCTCCACGAAACTCACTTCTCAAGCTCACCAAGTCTCAATTCCCCCAAGAGGAATTTTTGCCTCTACACATTCTTAGTGAAGATGTGGGTGGCTTCAAAATGACCGTTCTTGCGCAAGCAAGTGAAAAAGGATTTGGGCCACTATAACAAAGGATCTTAGTCAATACTCAGGGACATGACACCTCGTGAGCATCCAACAACCCACTTAAGGATTTAATAACTCTAGTAGGGGATCTTATATGTTTTATGATAGGTACCTTATTTCAAGTGACACTGCATGACTAAGGCCTACATACCATGAGGACTTGACGGTTTAGTCTTATCCTTTTATATACCACTCTGAGCAAAAAACCGATTGGAGTCATTCCCTCTTTCGAGGAAGGCCCATCTAAAGGTAACAAAATCAAGGCAAGGATGTTATTTTTTATCATCCAAGATTGCACAAAGCACAAGGAGAGAGCATACACAAAACCTTTGCCTCACACTCAGGTATGTGCAAGATCATTATGGGCCAAAAAGTGGCAATATGATGGGTATGTGGCTGACAAATTATTTTTTACCCAAAATTGATGAAACAAAAAGGGTTTTTCAAGTATATTCTTAGCTTTCCACCAATATAAATTATTCTTTACTTTGAATTTAATACGTAATTATTATTTATTTTCTATTTGAATTACAACTAAAGTCTTTATTCATAGGTTGATTGAAAAAATCTACAAATTTCAAATGGTATCACATTTTTTGAATCCAAAACATGCATCACATTCTATGTTTCGCATATTATATGATTAAATAAAGAAAAATTGAATTTCATGAAGTTTTGACCAAGTTAAGGTGGTCAGACATACGAGTTTTTATATTTTTAAAAAGTTGCAATAAAAAATTCATAATTAATTATTTACTTGGAAAAAAATTAAAAAAATATATGCATCACATCGGGGCATGAGTCCTCTACTTATATCTAAAATATTATAAAAAATATTATCATTCTATTGTGGTTAGGGTGGTCAGATAGACACTACTTATTTTTTTCCTAAAATTTAAGTACTACTACATGAAATTTCAAATTTTCAAAAATTAGATTTTTTTCTTTTAAACAAACCTAGTAGTTTAGAAACTACATTCAATTTTCTACAAATTCTATTCTTACATATTTTTGAAATAATATAGATAACTTATTCAAATTTTTACATCAAGTTGCCTAACTCTGAATTTTCTAAATTTTTTTCCAAGTGCTTAAGGGCCTGTTTTTTCCATGATGATCCTACACATACCCACTCACATAATGTTCATTTTAATTCCAAAATCCAAATGTGGGGGTGGTTGTAAAAAATGTCTAAAGGTTTTTTTGATTCTCAAGATCACCAAATGGCATGAGAGAAGAGCATATGCACCTAGAAACAAAATACAAAACACAAGACAACGTAAGCACTAGTAAATTTTAACCCCGCTTATGATGTCAAATCAAACACTCAAATTATTTTTAAGCCCACTAATCATTCTATGTGAAAAACACACTCAAGAGAAATCAAACTAAAGCAAGAGCCCTGCAAAACACGATTAGTAGTTTTTACATCCAATATTTGACAAGCAAAAGCTTAGGTTTTAAATTTCAAATCTTGGACATTCAAACCTACAAAAAAGGTCAATGATTAGTCACAAAAATCAAAATGAAACTAAAAAAAATAAAATGACATTAATCTAATTAACTGCAATTAAAATTTAATTTAAACCTAAGTAAGTTAATCCAAAAATTAATCTAGATTAAGACTATCTAAAATAAAATTGATCTAAATATTAAATTGATTAAATTAATCTAGGTTAAAGTTAATTATTAAAATTAATCTAAGCTATCATTAATTTAAACTAAAAAGAAAGTTATTTAATCTAGTTTAATCTAGATAATTAATCAAAATCTAAATGAAAGTAGAAAATCTAAAAATAATCATAATCTAAATTAATCTAATGAGAATGAAAACAAAGATTAAGAAAAGTAATCTAATCTAAAATCTAAATAATAAAAAATATAAAATTTAACTAAATTTACAATCTAAAATCTAATTAAAGAAAAGTTAAACAAGAATCTAAATTAAATTAAAATCTAATCTAAATGGAATTGAAATCTTATTGAATTAAAATCTAAAAAAAAACCTAAAGATCTAATTGAGAATCAAAATTAAAGTAAAATCTAATCTAAACTTAATCTAATTTAAATTAAATCACTCTAAATTAAAAAAAAAAAACTATCTAGATCAATCAAATTAAATTACTCTAAATTAATAATCTGACTTAAATTACTCTAAATTAATTTAATCTATCTAAATTAATATGGAATCAATCTAAACTAAATGAATCTAAAGGTATTAACCGAAAATTAAATTAATCTAAAATTAATGAAAAATGCAATTAATCAAACCTACATTAACGTAAACAAAATAATAAGATCTAATTTGAATTAAATAAGACTAAATTGAATTGAGGGTTAACAAAATTATTCTAAATTAACATTAGAAACAAAACTAAGGAAACCCTAAACCAAATTCAAATGAACTCTCTAGAAGCTCCATGTTCAAGTTGTGGCGTGCCAAGTTAGAGAAGTGGGAATTAATGCCTCAAACTGCAAAAGCCAAAAATGTCGAATGGGATTAATGTTTCAACGCTTCAAAAGAAAAATATTAAGCAATATTAATAAATGCGGTCCATGGGTTTATCTAACTTTCAGCGCAACATTAATGAATGCACTTTGTGTGTCTAATCAACTTTTGGCACCAAATTCATACACATGGCTTTTATGAGTTCAGAAGATAGAGTTTCATATTGACTATCATATTGACTAATGTTTCAAGAGAGCCCTAGAAGCACACCCGCTCCTTTCTTATTGATTTCACAATCATAATAAAAAAATTAGTGAATTGAATATGTTTTGCATGACTGACAAGAAAGGGAATGCTTATATTGGTTATAATTGTGGGGCTTTGCTAATTTAAAATTGAGATTAGAGTTACCATCCTAACAATGGGATCATCGATGTGATGGATAGCAATGGAAATAGCTATTGGATCTAGGACACCCTTTATGTGTCTCATGTGATGGGTAGACTTATGCTCAGTACATCTTTGTTGGCACTTTCTATTGGCTATTTAGGACCATTCTTACTTCTCTTGCCAGCCATACTACCAAACTAGAGAAATGAAAGGTCAATACCAGTGAAGAAGATTTTGGAGGATCAAAAAATAATAGTGTGAGGAAAGCAACAAACACCAATCACCAATGGAATTGGGGAAAGCCGCTAAGTCTGATAAAAAGCACACAAGCAAAGATTGAATCTATTATAATGGTTCACCAATAAGAGTATATTAAATCATTGCATATCCCATGCTATGAGAGTGAAGAAGACAGTCCAAATACATGTATCCAAGGTGAAGGCGCATTGATTTCAAAAGCTTATGTGCCTGATGAAGAAGCATGGCCCATGTCTTTCAATAAGTGAAGGAAAAATAAATTTGCAAAGCCAAAGGAAATGAAAAGAGTTGTTATAGAAAAGAGTGGCAACATGGATTGTATTGATGATTCAATGAATATGAAGAATCATCTGAGACAATGGGCTAAAATAGTTGCAAAGCTTGCTATTGGAGAGAAATTGAGCACATGAATGAAGATATCAGATCCATTAGTTGAGAAGAGAAATATTGACAAGCCAACACAAGAGCAACATGAGCAAAAAATGTGAGAGCAAATGCCAGTGTATTCTCTATATGATTGTGTAACTAGGGAAACTTCCCATAAAAGAAAAAATATTATGATTTTAGGTTCACCGATGGTTCCATATTTTTCTCATTGACACTTATGGTTCTACTTAATTAAGTGAGTTGTATGAGAAAGTTAACAAATCTTTCATAAAAAAACACATTTCATCTAACAAAAACTCAAAGTATTTTGTGAAACTTTTCATCAAACCAAACCATTCAGCCAAAAAAAACATGTCGGGTTCACCAAATGTAACTACGGTAGAATTTTCAGATTAATTGCAAATAGCATAAACTATTAAACCCCAATAGATGATAGAGCACAATGGAAAGCAAGAACACAAAAATATTGAAACAATATCCCCTAGTTTTCAAGCCTCCATTAATTGACCTTTATTGCCCTTCTCCACCTTGCTATAAATAGTATAATTTCCATCACATTGAAGTCAAACTATAACCTATGCCTAAGACAAGCAAAATTATATTGAAGTATTGTGTGCTCAAGTATTTAGAGTTCTCAAGCATGTTGTGTGTCCAAATGGCTAGAGAGAGACCCCTTTTAAAGAATGCCAAATTAACAATAGATGGCCAGGATTAGAATTTGGAAAATCCCTAAGATCAAAGGCTAGAATTTAATGTGATGAGGAGCATAAGGGTTAGAGAAACATTAGGTCAAAGTTAGGGAAGGATTTGAAATGAAGGGTTGAGATTTAATTGAAAGAAATTAAATCAATGGTGGAGAAAAAGAGGTAGTTGGAAAATCAAATAATAATAGAAATTATTTAATTTATGGAGGAAAGTTGACTTATGAATGAAATAATGGTTTAATTCATAAATGGGAATGAGATAAAAGACAATAAATAATTATTTTAACTATTTACTTGTGGGATGAAAAGTGGGTTAAATAATTAATTATATTTAATTGAAGGATAAATGGTAATGTTATTAAATAATTAATAGTAATTATTTAATTGTAGGTGAAAATAAAAAAGTGAGTAATTAAATAAATTATAAATTTATTTAATATTAGAGGGAATAAGGATTAATTAGTAATGTATTCAAATAAGTAAAAGTAATTTGCTTATTTAAATAATCATAGAGGAATAATTAATACATTAATTATTCGAGGGAGAAGCATGGTCATCATAGAAAAATGCAGCTCGAGGGCCTAGGTCATTTTTATGTGTCTACACTCTCAACCCTTGCCACAACAAAAACAAGAGCATTGCATGGACATTGTTATTCAATCTCTTGTTGTGATTAACTTAGATGATGACATTACATTGCGGAAATTTATGACCAAGTGAATGATGAGTTAAATACCGTGTTTGCTTCTTCCATGAACTTAAATGACAAATCTCCTAAAAGGAGTGTTGAACTTGGTGTGTTTCCTAGTTTGGCACTTGATGTTGTCTCTTTCGCTAGTTGCCTACCTTCCATTTATACTGATCAAGATTGGAAGAAGGATGACCTACTTTAGGCTGACTCGCCTATGCCTCACTAGTCTTTTTCTTTTTCATTTTTCTTTTATGTGATTGCATGTGCATAATGTGATCCCCTGTGAAATTTTGTTTGATGTTCCTCTCTTTTGTGCATTCTTCTATATGTACCATCGTTCTTCTCTATGTCATAATCATTTTTCATTTGTCTTGTATTTTCCTTTTGGGGATGACACAAGGTGTCGAAAAATTTATGCTTCTTCCATGTTGACCCAAAGGGCTTCTTTTTTTTTCTTTCTTTGTGTCATTCTTCCAGTTCTATGTGTATTTGGGGAATGATGAAAGTTCCATGCTCTATGACAACATTGTAGCATAGACATATTGATCCCAAATTCATAGATCCATTATGTGTTTGTGGGGGAAACCCTTCCTTCCTATTTCATGATGCAACTTTTTTTGGAAACATCTGCCTTGGAATAGGGTTTTATGAGGAAATATCTCATGTCTTATGACAAAATCATTGGCTACTTTATAGCAATTACTCACAGTGATGGTGTAGCAACCACTTTAAAGTGGGGGCATACATCAATGATGTCTTTTGGAAAATTTCATTGTACATGATTTTCCTTTTTTCTTGTGATGTGTCCTCTTCTTGGTGGTGTCATTGGGTTTGGTGTTGTCCAAGAGTGTACGATCTACTATCATGGCATGATGTGAATGAGGCATCCCATGGGCGATAATCTAACACCTTGACTTGTCCTCTCTTGGATACATTAGGCACAATGCTCCCTAAGAGGAAGACAATTACACGAACAAAGCATAATCCCCTTTAACAAAATTTTTACATAAAATTCAAAAGCATTTACAAAAAAAAAATTATTTTGGTGCCTTATTGAAGTTGTTAGGAGGATGACTTCGATATGGTATGAGAGGCTAATATGATTCTCTCAATTTCCACCTTGTTGGGATAACTCACCTAGTGAACAAACTAAGGTTCCACTACCCCAGAGTGAGCATGTACATATTTTGGGACAACTGACCTAGTGGACAAACTAAGGTTCCACTACCCCAAAGTGAGCAACATATGTTACGGACAAACAACCACTGCTTCACATCACATTGAATTGGTTGTCCTTAATCCTTTATTTTTATTTATTTTTATTTTCCTTTGATAGGGTATGATCATGTATCTTTGTTATTGCTACATACTTAAGTGTATTGGATGTCTACTTTAGTGTGAGTTTGACATGGTGTCATCCTCTCACTAGAGTGGGGGAAAAATGTAGTAATGGAAAAAGTAGCCTTTTCCTTGCTCAGTTTGATAATTGACATTAAAGTTGAATTAATGATGTCCTTGAGTGGTGTTGTAATGTGGTGTACACATTCACACTATTCTCAAACCTTTATTTGATTAAAACATGCCTTAATTAGTTCTTTGCAAAGGTGTTGTAAAGTGTTGTGACACACTTTCACACTTTTCTAGGATGTGTTTACTTAATTAAGCCTTATGGGCCCCTTTCAATAAAAATGTACATATTGTGTACCTTGTTTAAGTGTTGCAAAGTGTTTTAAAGCACCTTCACACTTACCTAGGTGGTCTAAATTCATTGTGGTTAATTGCAGTTATTAACCCCCTTTTAATTCAAATTTAGGCCTTAATTTTGGCACCTCCTCAAGATCTATCCTGACAATTATAACTTAATTATCAAATTATTTCATTGGGAAAAAATTGGCCCTAGTAAGTTGAGCCAAGATCCATTCACCCTTGATGGTGAATGTGTCCTCCCTTAATAGGACCCCCCTTTCTTAGGTGGTTTGGAATGGGTTTTTAGCCTTCTTTCAATTCCCCAAAGCTTGGTCCTCGAAACTTATCTAGGACCCATTTGCCAAAGTTGGTGAATGGGTCCTCGCTTAATGAGACCCCTCTTTTTGAATTTCATTCTAGTGGGAATTTAATTATCTTTCTTTCCAAATTTGGTGTCGGCCTTAGTTCTTTGAATTTTGGGGTTAATCTCCTAATTTAGTATAAATAAGGGGGTTCATTCATATGTTTCTCCTAGCAATTCAATCTAACACAATATAGAAAGCATTCAAGTGATCAAGCATAAGAGCATTACAAGAGAATTCATACCTTAGCATTTTAAGGAAGAATTCAAGTGTTTATTCAAGCAATTCAAAGATCATATCATCATGTCAAGGTTTTGATTGCATCATTTCAGGTTTCATGCTTCATTTACTTATTTCATCATTTGGTTTAATTACCTATAAGGGTTTTGACTAAGGAAAACCCCCATTAACAAACTAATAAACAAGTTTTTATGCCCTTGAGTGTGTGATTCTAGATTTATAGGTTGAAGAGTAAGATTTGGAGAAAGATTGTCAAAGTTGTTTAAAGTTGCTAAAGTTGTCATTCAAAGTGCAAGATCATAGAAAGAGATCTATAGAATTAACTATAGGTTTCCAAAACTTGAAAACTGAGGATTTAGGAGTGTAGACATCAAGGAAAAGGATCCTGAAATCAGTTTTTCGAAACCCTAAAAGGACCCATTCACCATTGAAGGCGAATGAGTCCAGAGCTCAAAAACAATAAATTTTTGGCCAAGTACACAACTTTTGATGCTTTAAAAACATCCCCCATATTTTTTATAATAGTTAGGTTGCATTTTAGGTTGTTATGAGCATCTTATTTTACACATAATTGAGTGATTTTTGGTGAAAACTCTTAGTGGTAGATCCTACTTGGGTTTACCCTACATTTTTCCCACCAATCAATTGGACTTAATTAAGCCTCTAATTGGCCCAATTGTGCATTTAAAAGCCTAATAGTCTTGTTTTCCAAGAGGGAAACTTGCATTAAATAATTGCAAACATTAATTAAATTTCCTTGGAAATTGAGTATCCATGATTCAATTCCTAGGACCCATTCGGCCAAAGGTGAATGGGCTCCTCTTATGTTGAGGATCTCAAATTTTAATATGTTTTTGATGGAATTTTTTATGATTTAAATTCAAATTGCAATTGTTGGCATTTTATGTTTAATTTTTGGGAAATTAGAAAATTACGTATAAATACAAGGTATTTTTATCAATTTAATATCTATAAGGAAGCTATATTTTTTGAGAGACTTCACAAGAGAAAATATTATTGTCAAGAGCATTCAAGAGAACATTTATCAATTTTCTACATCAGCATTCAAGATCTCAAGCATCGTGTCAAAGTTATTTGCATCTATGCATGTTTTTTGAGCTAACATTATGATGTAGGTTTCAAGAATTCAAGAATCAATTCAAGGATCAAGATCAACACCAATCAATCCATTTCATGCAAGATCAAGACCTTAGAGAGATGTGTTAGACTTCAGTCCTCTAATGGTCTCCATTCAAGGGTTTGGTGAGTTGTAACATAGCATTGTTCATTTATCATTCCTTCCATTCATGTTTCATTTCATTTCAAGGTTTAATTACCAAAATGAGCTTTGACCAAGAAAAACCCCCATTCACCAAAAATTAAAAAAAATCCCTCTCTATATATTTGCAGATTTGTAGGTGAAGAATGATTGAAGATTGATCAAAAGTGAAATTTTGCAAAGTTTTCAAAGTTGTCATCAAAGTTGTCAAGTGAAAAAATATTACTTGCAAAATTTGGGTATGTGCAGGATCATGATGGGCCAAAAAGTGGTGATATGATGGGGATATGTAGGGTATGTGGTTGACGACTTTTTTTATACCCAAAATTGATGAAATGAAAAGGGTTTCTAAAGGATATTCTCAACTTTGCACCAATATAAATTATGCTTTACTTTTAATTTAATAAATAATTATTATTCATTTTCTATTTGAATTACAACTAAAGTCTGATTGATAGGCTGATTGAAAAAAAATCTATAGCTTTCAAACGGTATCACATTTTTTGAATCTGAAAAATGTATCACATTCTATGCTTCACATAATATAGGATTAAAAAATAAAAATTGAATTTCATGAAGTTTTGACCAAGTTAAGATGGTCGACATACGAGTTTTATATTTTTAAAAGTATTAAAAATTCATAATTAATTATTTACTTGGAAAAATTACAAAAACATATGCATCACATTAGGACATGAGTCCTCTACTTATATCTAAAATATTATAAGAAAATATTGTCATTTTATTGTGGTTAGGGTGGTCAGACAGACACCTACTTCTTATTTTTTCCTTGAAATTTAAGTACTACTGCATTGAAATTTCAAATTTTCACCAAATAGATTTTTAAAATAAATAAATAAACCTAGTAGTTTAGAAACCACATTCAATTTGCTATAGATTCTATTCTTACATATTTTTGAAATAATATAGATAACTTATTCAAAAAAATTATGTCAAGTTGCCTAACTCTGATTTTTCTGATTTTTTTGCCACTTAAGGGCATGTTTTTTCCATGATGATCCTCCACATACCCATTTAATTCTAATTTTCTAATAGTGAGATCTAGAGGAATCGGGAGTGCAGATCCAGAAATCAAGGACTATGAAATCATATTTTGAATCCCTGTAGCAAGATCCATTCGCTCTAGGGAAAATCAATCTAAGGAGGACACTCAACAACAACTTTTGGTGATTGGTATAGATCAATTTACCCTTCTCCTATTTGTCAGAAGTTTTTTGTTTATGTTTTCATTATGCTTTAAATTGATGATCCAAGTTTCATATTACATAATTGAGTTCATTTAATAATTTTACTTTTTCTCCCTAGTGTTCTTCAAGTAGATTTTATCTCATCTTTTCATAAGGAAATTTGCAAGATCTCCAATAGGGTTGAATCACCTAGGGTTGAAATTCAATCCTACTTTTGGGATCTCATTTCCTAATTAAACGAGAAAGATAGGTGTATCACATATTCAATCACCCATTTCAATAATAAAAAAAGCAATACAACATACATTTCTCTATGTTTCAATATTAAAAGATTCCTATGTAATTAAATTGCAACTAAAGAAAGGAGGAATTGTGTAAGGAATTAAAATAATTCAAAACCCTTGTGAATTCATCAAATGAAAAGGTAAAAAAGAAGATTAAAGGAAGAAATCATGTGTGTAAAAAAAGAGGGAAAATATAGGGCATCACATGTAGGAAAGAAACCCAAAAAAATGGTGATTTAATGCTACACACTATTATCTATGGTTGAGAGACATCCTATATTTATGAGGGATAGCCTTAAGCATAGAAAATATGCCCTCAGTAAGCATGGTAACCCTCCTTGAGGCATGATTTTTACAAAACTTTGACCAAAACTGATGTTCTTGCAAGAGACCCAATCCCTTTCCTCTTAAATTTGAAATTTGGGAGTTTATTGTAGTGAAAAAAATAGAGGTTTTCAAATTGAGAAGGAAGGGAGTGAGAGAGGAGTTGAGTAGTGGCACAAAGATAAAGAAACTAGTGTGGAATCAATGAGCTAAAGTCCAAATTTTTTCATCAATATAAATGCCTGAGTTGTGGGATACCATGTCCTAGGTTATTTTTCTTCCCTAAAGTCATATCTTCTAATAAGGTTTATATATTGTTTCTTAAAATGATGAACATTAATTCTCTTCTCTCATTTTACTAGTTGTCAAGCTAAACCCCAAGCATAAGGTTGAATTGTCTCAAATCTTCATTATGTCACGTAGTGTCAATTAGGGACAAAAAATCATAAAATATGGAAAAATAGAGTATAAAACACATGTACTAGCAAGCTTGCCAAGCCAATAATTCTAATAGTTAAGGGTAACAATGCATTTTAGGTCTAATAAGAAAATAACTCTATATAACATAATAAAAGGAGATGTTTGAATATATATTTATGGATTTACAGAACATTGCAGGGATAATTTGTGCTTATCATTACTAGTTGTAATACTGAGTATAGATAAATGTATAGTTGGTAGAACTATATGTCTCACTTTTGTAGTTGCTAGCTCGATATGGGCCACTACCAAATAAGCCAATGCTATGTGTTGCTCACAATCCAATTAATTTTATGACATTCAATATAGAAATTGAAACAATGGAAAAATTGGGATATGTGCTTTCGTATGGTTTAGAACATAGAGCAAGACCCACTCTCCAATTATCTCATTCAAGGATAACCCTAGAGATATCAATGTAAAAGAGAATGAGATCTTGCAATAAGGTTGTCGTAAGATATGATTGTAAACTAATGAGGGGTTCACCACCAAGCTAGGGATTGGAAAGATAAATGCAATGCAAGATGTAATGCTTAACCCTAATATGATACAATCTTCATCTAAATGACCTAAATTTATATGAAAATAAAAATAGAAAGATGCAAGATGAAATGTGTGCGCCTGGAAACTTGAAGGAGATTGAATGAAGCTCTGAAATGCTAGAAATTCAGACTTTAATGATGACTAGGAATCATACACCATGTTGGGTGAATCAGTCCCAAATCTGGATTTTTGTACAAAAACTAGAATCTCGCAAATTAGTGTTTGAAACTGCAAAAAGCTAAAAATTGACCTAAATTGGGACTCATATGCCAAAATTGGTCTATCAGTCCAATTAGGGTTTTATGAAAATTCAAGGCCTAAATCTGGTCTTCAAGGTCTGCTACATGTGCTTCCTAATTGATTTCTAGATCCGAAACCTTGATTTATATCTTGTAGAAGTCTTCCAAATATCTCCAATGTAAGGTGACAACTTTGATAGCTTTGAACACTTTAACAACTTTCTCCAAACTTTCTCTTCAATATGTCTTCAATATAAACCTGAAATTCACACATTAAAGAGAGGGAAAAATGTTGTTTTGTTGGTGGAAAGGGGTTTTCCTTCGTCAAACCCCATTTTGTTAATCAAACCTTTAAATCAAATGAAATAGGAATGGAGAATGATGAATGAACAAAATATGATGTTGCAGCTCACCAAACCCTAGGAATAAGGTGTTGCAAACATGTATGAGATGACTCCAGTGGATGTAGATCTTGAATCTCGCTTGAATGGGATAGATATTGAATGAAATGCTAGTCTGAATTATGAAACCCTACATCACAATTGTTAGCTCAAAAACAAACATGGGTCATGAAGATTTTGATATGACAGCGGATACTTGAAGAATGCTCTAAAATGCTTGATAATTTTCCCTTGAATGCTCTTGAATGCTCTTGTAAACACTTGAATTCTCTTGTGAACTCAAACTTGCTATTATGAATGCTCTCACAAAAGTCTTACATGATCTCTTGAATGCTTAGGTGAAAATGAGTGAAAGAACCTTGTATTTATACTTAATTATGCCAAATTTCTTGAAATTACAATACTACAAGTTGATATCAGATCTAGGAGGATAAAATCCTTCCAATAAGTTGAATTAATTTTAATTTTGGGCCACACGAGACTGATACACCCATGGTGGCACATGAGTCCCAATAGGCATAATTTATGGGACCATATTAAAAAATGCTTAGAAAGGTGTAAAATCAGGTTTGCGACCCAAAAACCTAGGTGGGACTCATCTGCCTAAGGTGGCGTATGAGTCCAAAATCACTAAATCTGGGCCACAAAGCCTAAAAACACCTAAATTATTATTGGATGTTGATTTATGTTGGGATTATCCTTGAAAAGGTGCATTAAATGGGGCTTGTGGATGCATTTAATAAGGCCAATTAAAGAATAAAGAAGCCCAATTATTTATGAAAACCCTAGAAAAGTGTGAAAGTGTGTTACAACACCTTCAATAAGGTTTGATTAATTTTATTTAGTTCACAAGGGCCCAAGACCTAATGTGAATGTGTCAAACACATTACAATGCTAAATCAAGGCATTATTAAGTTTATTTTAACAAGGAGGGCCCAAACAAGCAAGGAAAAGTAAAGGGATGCTTTTTCCATTGCCACATTTAGCCCCCACTTTAGTGAGAGGATTAACTTGCTTTAATCTCAAACTAAAGTAGACAATCACACATCAAGAGGGGTCCATGTGTGCACCAATGTCAGTGAGATAGGATGACAATGATCAAGAGGGGTGATCAAGCCCCCATGATCAAGATCCCATGGCAAACCAACATAGACACAAAAGGACACATATAATGATGATATAAGTAGAAACAAAAAGGCACAAGAATACACTACCAAAGATAAAAAAGAAGAGAATAATAAAGGAAAAATAGAGGTGGATCAAGCTTCAACCATTTGTCCATTGTGATTTGGAACAAATTTTGGTTGTTTTACCTAAAAATGCACGCCCAATTTGAGGCAATGAAACTTCAGGTTGTCCACTAGGTGAGTAATTTAAGAAGGTGAGACACATACACTCATGACCGATATGTGGTCACACACACATGCAAGTGGCTAAGGGAAAGTCATGCCTCAGATCAGCTTCTTGTCAAACCATACCAAAGTTATACCTCCTAATAACTTTAATAAGGTGCCATGCAACATTGAACTTCGAGCTTCATGAGACAAGCAAAGCTTTGTATGCTTGGAACTCGTGAACAAACAAGATGGCTCCACAGGCATGCAAAGTGTGTTATGCAAGGTGGCCATATAACCAAAATTTTGTAAATGCAAAATGTAAAGAATGTTCAAAGTAGTCTTACTTAGTTCATGTGAAGTCTTGTACTAAGGGAACATTGTCCCTAATGTCTCCAAGAGAGGACCAATCCAAGAATAAAAGATTCACAACTTATGGAATACAATGTATCACATCAAGCCAGAGGAATGCAATATGCTTAGAGAGATCATGCTCTTGAAGGTCATCACACCCAATGTTAACCACAAAGTGAAAAATGCTTCACATAAAGTAAGAAGACTATACCATGAACCTTGAAAAAGAAAAAATTAAGAGAATAATGCCAATGTATGCTCCCACTTTTAATGAAATTACTAAACACCATGCTATGAGCAATTACTTTAAAGTAGCAAACAATATATGCTAACAATAAAGAAGACATGTGAGCTAACTTGGAAAGACCTATGCCAAGTCATATGTTTCCAAATGAAGCTACGTCATGCCAAAAAGAAAAGGAAAAGAGAGGGGTTGCCACCAAAAATGAAACTCCAAACACATAAGGGATCTATGGATTTGGGGTAAGTATGTTCTTGCTACAATGTTTTTAGAGAGCTGGGAATTGTCATCATTTCCCAAATACTCATAGAACTAGAAGAATGACACAAAGAGAGTGAAAATAGAGAAAAATATTCCAAGTCAACATGGAAGAGACATAAGTGTCTTGACACCTTGTGTCACCCCCAAAAGGAAAACACAAGACAAATAAAAGATAAAGAAAAATATTTTGGGTCAACATGGAAGAGACATGAATATCTCAACACCTTTCATAATCTCCTAAAGGAAAACACAAGACCAATAAAAAGATAAAGGAAAATATTTTGGGTCAACATGGAAGAGACATGAATATCTTAATGCCTTGCATCATCCCCAAAAGGAAAACACACTACCAAGAAAAGATAAAGGAAAATATTTTGGGTCAACATGGAAGAGACATGAATATCTCAACACCTTTCATAATCTCCTAAAGGAAAACACAAGACCAATAAAAAGATAAAGGAAAATATTTTGGGTCAACATGGAAGAGACATGAATATCTTGATGCCTTGCATCATCCCCAAAAGGAAAACACAATACCAAGAAAAGATAAAGGAAAATATTTTGGGTCAACATGGAAGAGACATGAATGTCTTGATTCCTTGCGTCATCCAAAAATGGAAAACACAAGAAAAATATAAAAGATAAAAGAAAAGAGCTATGACATAGAGAAGAATGAAGATACAAATAGAGGAATGTCACAAAGAGAGAGAGAGAGAGAGAGAGAGAGAGAGATACATCAAACATAACAACATGGGGGGTCATGTAACACACATACAATCACACAAAAGATAATGAAAATAAATAATGCAAAAGACTAGTTAGGCACATGCGAGTCAACCTAAAGTAGGTCATTCACATCTCAATCATGTTCATTACATACTAAAGGTAGACAACTAGCTAAAGGGACAATAGCAAGTGCCGAAGTAGGGCCATCACTAGGTTCAAAAAATTTCTTAGGAGAATTGTCGTTTAAGCTCATAGAAGAGGAGAAAAATGTATTCAATTCATTATCCACTTGTTCATCAATTTTAGTAATCTCCTCATCATCATCTAAATTTATCACAACAAGAGGTCGAATGATAATATCCAAAGAAGGGTTCATCTATTGTTGTGATTGCATTATAGGATCCTTTTGTTTTAGTGAAGGGGGAGACTCATCATGCGTTGCTTCAGTCGAGTTTGGATCTTGATTTTCTTTATTTATTTCCTCATGTAACCTACGAGCGAGGGCACAACGTTGATGTCTATTCTCTCTAGCAGCTCTATTTCTTTTAGTTCATTTTTCAAGTTGCGTTTGTGTAGGAGCAGGTTGATCAACCATAGGTTTCTTTTCTTCTTGAAGGGGAGGAATGGAAGTAACCATGGGAGGTTGTTCGACCACTTTCTCTTTGACTTTGTAAACTTCTTTTATTCTAGAAGGTGTGATGGGATTATTTTCATTATCTCTTGGTCTTTTATAGGAAGTAGGTGAAGGTTTTGTCTTAGGTTGGTCTTGGACCTTATTTCGAATTTCTTTAGGTTCAATCATATTTTTTTCAACGATGGTAGGCTCAGTTGTAGGCTGAGGCATGTTTTTGGAGGGATAATTCTGCTATTTTCTTTGCCTTGAACTTTTGGTAGGATTTGAAAAAGAAGTCTTCTCATGGTTTGATAGGTTCTATAGGCTCGGGCCAAAAGAAATCTACGGAATAGTTCCACAGGAAGACAAAGGGTTAAATCCAGTATGATGGATGGTGAAAATTTAATTGTCAAAGTGGAGCTTTAAGCATTTATGTACAACCAAAGGGACTGCATTCACAAAGTGAAGCCATGGATAGCCTAGCTTCACATGAAATTCATTTGACTTTGGGATGATGGAGAATGAGATATCTAATGTTTTCAGTCATATTTGTAAAGGAAGGGTGATCAATCCCATCATAGGGTAGGCGAATCCATTATGTATCTTGATCCATGCTTTTAGTTTATCATATATATCTTTATAGATTTCATGCAAAAGCAAGAATTCCTCGATGATCACATTCTCTCCATAGACAAGATCTATTAATATCCCATTAATGGGCTTGTCATAGATTTGATAGGCTATGTAAAGAGGACCACTGTGTGCATGTTTAAGTATAGCTTGTGAGGATAAAGAAATCTCAAGAGGCTTTTTAGTTTGACCCTTACGAGGAATGATGTCTATCCCTCCTACCATATCATCCATAGAATCATTATCTATAGGATCATGTTGAACAATATCATTTTTATCATCATCCGTATCAACATTCATCACATCATTCTTTGTAGTTTCACTAGCTTTGACAAAGGAAATGTTATGATTAGGTATAGGGTTGGTAAATATTTGCAAGTTGTGGTTAGGAGGGGCAACGAATTTATTTCCTTGATCATTAACACCTCCAATAGAAATCCAACCAAAATTAATGAGGTCTTGCACAAGATGTTTAAGACCCTTACAATGTACCATATCATGTCCATTTTGTCGGTGATAATGGCAGTAATAATTTTTTCTATAGTTTGTGAGCAATGGTTTAATATTAGGATTAGGTGTTTTAACGAGAGGTAAGGTAATCATCTTCTATTCTAAGAGTTGTGAAATTGTGTTGTGAAGGGTATTGGGTAAGGGAGTGAATTTTCTTTTCCTGTCCCCATAGTTAAAGAGTATCGTGGCCTTAACAAAAACTACTTGGTTATTAGTATTGTCAGTTCTTTGTTGAGGGAGATTGAATTGAAGGAACTATTTGTTCTATTTTCTAAAAGGTTGGGAATTGTTTTGGTTTGCAAACTCAAACTTCTAAGTATGGCTAGAGGTGGGTTTTGTATCACAACTACTAACCAAATTTTGATAATCATGGAGAGCAGTACATAAGTGCATGAAGGAGAGGAATTTCATCATGGTAAGTTTGTCTTGTATCTTTCTTTGCAAATTCTCTATGAATATCTTTTGAAGGTGAGGATCAGGAACCTTGACATCAACTTGGGAATAAAGCGATTGATATCGTGAGATAAAATCTATAATCTTTTCTTCTTCTTTTTGCTTGCATCTCATCAAATTGGCCAAGGTCATTTTAGGGGTCATATGCACTTGGAAATGGTTGAAAAATGCCTCAAAAATTTCATTGAATGAATGAATTGAGATGTTTGATAAAGAAGAAAACCACTGTAAGGCAATATCTTTCAAGGACCTAGGGAAAAGCTTAGACAAGAGTTTATCATCAAGGACAAAGTCACTACATTAGGTGGTATAAGCATTAACATGGTTAGAAGAATCTCTCTTTCCTCCACATTTCTCGAATCTAGGCACCTCTACATGTTGTGTCATCGGTGTTCACAAATCTCCAAGGACAATGGGCTACTTTTGGCATAATATGTAGGTAGGCCATTTTTTATTTTGGTTAATGGTAGAAATTTTTTTTTGAAGGGATGAAACGGTTTGGAAGAGTTAATTAATTTGAGGGTCATTGCTTGTGTTATGAGATGGAGGTGAAAAAGGTGGGGGTGTTTATGTGTTCGAGGGACAAGTTAATGGAATTCTTATAGGTGCTAAGGTTGTAGGAGATATGACATGTGATGCCACAAAGGTACTAGGGATGCTAGCAGAAATACATGAGGAAGGAATCACATTACTAGTCGATTGCATTGTTGTTGTGACTTGAGGGTTGGTATAGGTAGGAATAGAGGAAATTATTGAGTGAGAAGGAATTTTAATTTATCCTTGGCTTGTGACATTGTTCATAGGTAAAGGATAACTAGTAGTTGAGGTAAGGTGTTTTCCAAAGATTTGAACTATGTTTTTCACAAGGTCAAGTCCATCTTCACTTTCAAGCATGTGATGAGTGTTATCTATGGTAGGGATGGAAATAGTCGAAATGTTGTCATTTTGCACTTGGTGTTGTAGGTTTTCTAAATATTCATGAATTTGAACTATGTTTTCTTGTGAAACACTATCAATCCTTGTTTTAGCATGCATCACACTACTTGAAGGCAAAGAGTTGCTAAGGGCATGGTCCATACCTAGTGTACTAGTGTCAATACTAGGAGTGAAAGAGCTAGACAACCCAAGATCCACAATGATTGTGCTATCACAGGATGACATGAGTCTTGAGAAATTCGTCTCACTACAATATTGGCAATAGGACACCAAATACTCATGGAAGGGATACTAAATGCAAATGGATGCAAATACAATAGATAATCTAAGAAAAATGAAATGACTATAATAGAAACTTTGTAAACTAAAATAGAAAGGTATCCATGGTAAACAAAAGCTCAGAATCTGCACTAGGATTGATTCACCTAGAGGGGTGTACGAGTCCCGGTAAAGATTTTTTTCACAATTTTCACAAAATTTCAATTGATTGTTATGCTTTTTATGTTATATGATCTGTATACTAAATGAAAATGCAGAGTTTGTATGATTTTCAATGATATGAGGTGTAAAACTGCAACCTATATGCACTTTCACTAATGCAAAATTAGAAACCCTAGAATGCCAAATAACTTTAATGCAAACCTAATGCAATCTTAATGCAAGTAAGATCTAGGATGATAATGCACTCCAAATCAGAATTATGATGTTGTAAATGTAGGTTCAAAAAAATGAAATAGTGGATAAATGGGGTATGTTCTTCCGTATATGGTTTAGAACATAGAGCAAGACCCACTTTCGAATTATCTCATTCAAGGATAACCCTAGAGATCTCAATGCAAAAGAGAATGAGATCTTGCAATAGGGTTGTCCTAGGATATTATTATAAACTAATGATGGGTTCACCACCAAGCTAGGGCTTGGAAAGATAAATGCAATGCAAGATGTAATTCTTAACCCTAATATGATGCAAACTTAAACTAAATGACCTAAAATTACGTGAAAATCAAAACAGAAAGTTACAAGATGAAATGTGTGCACCTGGAAACCTAAGGAGAATGAATGAATATTTGAAATGTTGTAAAATTTTGAATTTAATGCTAACTAGGACTCATACCCCAAGCTAGGAAAATCAGTCCCAAATTTGGATTTATGTACAAAAACTAGAATTTGGCAAATGGGTGTCTGAAACTGTAAAAACTTGAAAATTGACCTAAACTAGGACTCATATGCTAGAATTGGTGTATCATTTTAGTTAGGGTTTTTTGAAACTTCAACAACTGAATCTAGTCTTTAAGGTCTACTCTATGCTTCCCAATTGATTTATGAATTTGAAACCCTAATTTATAGCATGTAGAAGTCTTCCAAGTATCTCCAATGCAAGGTGACAACTTTGACAACTTTGAACACTTTGACAACTTTCCCCAAAATTGCTCTTTAATATGTCTTCAATCTAAACCTATGAATCACACACTAAAGAAAGGAAAATTTTTGTTTTGTTGGTGGAAAGGGGTTTGCCTTTGTCAAACCTCATTTTGGTAATAAACCTTGAAATCAAATGAAATAGGAATGGAGAATGATGAATGAGCAAAATATGATGTTGCAAATCACCAAACCCTAGCAATAAGGTGTTGCAAACATGTATTAGATGGCTCCAATGGATGTAGATCTTGAATATTCCTTTAATGGGATAGATCTTAAATGAAATTCTAGCTAGAATCATGAAACCCTACATCACAATTGTTAGCTTGAAAACAAACATGAGGCATGAAGACTTTGACATGATGCTTGATGCTTGAAGAATGTTATAAAATGTTTGATAATTTTCCCTTGAAAGCTCTTGTGAACTCAAAATTTCTATTATGAATGCTCTCACAAAAGTCTTAGATGATCTTTTAAATGCTTAGGTGAAAATGAGTGAAATAAACTTGTATTTATACTTAATTATGCCAAATTTCTTCAAATTACAACACTACAAGATGACATTAGATCTAGGAGGATAAAATCCCTCCAAGAATTTGAATTAATTTTAATTTTGGGCCACATGGGACTCATATGCCCAAGGTGGCGTATGAGTCCCATTAGGGATAATTTATGGAACATATTCAAAAATGCTTAGAAAGGTGTAAAATTAGGTTTGAGACCCAAAAACCTAGGTGGGATTCATACACCCAAGGTGGCGTATGAGTCCCATTAGGCATAATTTATGGGACAATATTCAAAAATGCTTAGAAAGGTGTAAAATCGGGTTTAAGACCCAAAAACCTAGGTGGGAGTCATACACCCAAGGTGGCGTATGAGTCCCATTAGGCATAATTTATGGGACCATATTCAAAAATGCTTAGAAAGGTGTAAAATCAGGTTTAAGACCCAAAAACCTAGGTGGGACTCATATGCCCAAGGTGGTGTATGAGTCCCAGATCACTAAATCTGAGCCACACAACTAAAAAACACCTGAATTATGATTAGATGTTGATTTATGTTAGGATTATCCTCAAAAAGATGCATTAAATGAGGCTTGTGGATGCAAAATAAGGCCAATTAAAACATAAAGAAGCCCAATTATTTATGAAAACCCTAGAAAAGTGTGAAAGTGTGTTACAACACTTTACAACACCTTAAATAAGGTTTAGTTAAGTTTATTTAGTTCAAAAGGGCCCAAGACCTAATGTGAATGTGTCAAACACATTACAACATTAAATCAAGGCAACATTAAGTTCAGTTTAACAAGGAGGGCCCAAACAAGCAAGGAAAAGTAAAGGGATAGTTTTTCTGTTGCCATGAAAATAAATAAATATATTTATATACTCTAAAAACCAGTGTAAATTTTTCAATATGTTCATGAATAATACATAAATGGTGCTAAGTTGATTCCTTCTATAAGTTGGGGTAATTTCTATGATTGTAGAAAATAAACTTTGTAGTGTGTGCCTAAGTATGAAACAATTAAGCTTCCACAATCTATTATAATACTAAGAAGCATAAACCAAGAATCATAAAACTAAGAAGAATAAACCTTATAATCTTGAAGCACACATTGGTGAATCCATTATGATTCCATAAAATTTAGCATCCTAAGTAGCCCTCAAATAATGCAAAAGAAAACATAAAATATATCTACATCAACCTTACAAATTTCAATTGATGAGAGTTTTTTGGGTAATGATTTACAATCAAATTTTATACATACAAGGAGGGCCTATCTATACATTTCTCAAGTAGGATTAATAGTCACCTCCATGAGGGTATCAATTTACTAAAAAATCCACCAAGTTATTGTTGTCCTCTATGGTTGTTCCCAAATTGAGACCTATTTCACCCATAAGTATGCAAATAATGCATGAGCTTGAGTGCAGATCCTTAGACATCTTGGAAACCAATAGGTGTTGTGTGAATATTGAGCACCATCCTATTGTACTTGCTATATATATTTTTGAGTATCTACCTCTCATAATTTAGCTTCTAAATTCATCCTATTCCCTTCCTTAAGTAGCATTGAGTTTGGGTTGTGTAGAAAATAACCTAACAAAAACAAACTCCTTGAAACCAACCTTATTCTACCATTTGGATGATGATCCACTTGAATAAATGAATTCACTTAACGAATGAAAAATATGAGTGAGTAATGCTACATATATAGATATACATTTTGGAGCCCCTTTATGGTTATAAGGGAACTTAAAATAACTATAATATCTTTAAGTTGGGGAAATGATAGTAGCAAACTATCACTAAATGGGTAGCAAGTTGACTACCTTATCAAATTTTGCTAGATGTGAATAGTTACTTCCTTTTGGTTGAGTAACAACTATACAATCCAATAATGAATAGATTTTTGAACCCTGCATGTATCACAATACTAGAATGGGTAGTTGAAATTTTGAGGTGGCTACATTTAGAACCTACTTATTCCAAGTTAGCAACCTCTCTTCCAATTATAGTGCTAAGCTGGATGCAGGCACTTAACTATTATGGAAATGAATGGAATAAGACCCTAAAAGGGTATAGATAGAGGTGGTAATCCTCTAATACATAGGCTATTCCTATCCATCTAAGGTGGCCACCGATAGAAAAATCTTATGGCCCACTCAATGATAAGCTTATCCATGATTGAGATTGATAGGATTCAAGGAGCATACTATGTTGATAGATTGTTAGTCATACCTCTTGGATAGTGGGATAGATTTTTCTAGGAGCATGTGGGCCTTGGGGACAACAAAATGCATGTGATGGATGTCTAGAGCCCACTCTAGGATTGGATGGTTTTTTGCCAATACCATGTGGGCCATAAGACCAAAAACATGTAGGCGATGAATCAACTTACTTGCTTAGTCATCCTATGGATTGTAGGAAGATAAATTCTAATGAGGCTTAATGTAGGTAACAAAATGGACATACTTTGTAACAATGAGGTGGTATAACCTAATACAGTGTTGGTAGCTTAGTTTACCAATGGTTAGAACACCTTGGGTTCTAGATGGTCATTAGAAATTTGACCTTATGTGTAGTAGGTTGGTATAGTTGTCAACTCTCTCATTTTAGGCCACAAAATTTTCTTGGAGAGGTGGTTAGGGATTATATCCACTTGGAGGTATCATATTACAACCCTAAGATGAACTAAGGTGGGTCAAAGAAATGGAGTCCACTTGACCTTGTAGAACAATTATGCTAAGTTTTGGGTGATGCTATATGTGATTACTTCATTTTCTTTTCTATTCTAGCTCAATAGCATTAAAGGATTGATTGGCTATAGGCTTGAATGGTAAATTAAATTATTGTTGGAAATAAACTTTTATTGCTCATAGTAAGGTTGTCAAAAAAAAAAATTTGGTCAACTCTCTCATTCTGGGCACAAAATCTACTTGGAAGAGTGGATAGGGATTATATCCACTTGGACGGATCATATTTCACCCCTAAGATGAACTAAGATGGGTCAAAAACATGGAGCCCACGTGACCTTGCTGAACAATTATGGTAAGTTTTAGGTAATTCTATATGGAATTACTTCATTTCCTTTTCTATTCTAAATCATGGGCATAAAAGGATTAATTTTCTATAGGCGGGTGATCCCACAATAGTGGTTTACAATTTTTGGCCAAACTGGACATTGACTTTTTTTTAACTAAATCTTCACATTCGAGCACCTATAGCGGTTAAACCGTGAGGAATTTGAAGATGATACAAACTAGAGTCTTGTCACACTTTGTCTGTAGATTCTAAAAATATTTTTTTCAAAATTTTTGGAATCAGATTGCACTTATTTTTCCATCTCCCACGAAAATTGGTTTTTTTCAAAAAACATTATTTTAAAAAAGTGATGCACACCGTATAACATATAATTTTTTTTCCTTGAAAGATAAAATTCTAATTCTTTCGAATTTAGATTTGTAACTCCAATATCTAGTTCTTCCACTTGGTTATATAGGTTATATAGTTTTTTATTGAATATATTTTCTTTAATCAAGTTTCAAAGTCAAATCAATTACAATTCAGACATAACATGACCGTATAACGCACAACTTTTACTGTATGTATTGAAATTCATTTTTTATTTTTTTATTGGATCAAGAACACCAATATCTGGTGCACTCATTTTTTTATTTTTTATTTTTTGATAATCTTTTATTTTTCCACGTGTGCAGAACAGAGAGTTTTTTTTTTGGTGAAAAACCTATATTTAATAAAACTTAAAAAACAAATAGATAATATAATCAAAACATATTTTATATTCATTGGATAGACCATTTTGAAAACCTGATACCAGTTGGGTTTTTGAGATCTCCTCCATTTTCATTCTCAAATTGAGCTTCGAAGTGCAAAATTCTGAGCAATTTTGGTGCCTGAGAGGATGTGGGTAAAAATAATTGGGTTCGGTCAAACAACTGTTCGGTCGAACAAAAAAATCATATTCGGTCGAATGGGGGTTTGACCGAACCATGGTCCGAACAAACCATGGTTCAACCGAACCCATTTAAAATACAATAAAAAATAGATTTGAATGGAGTTCGGTTGAACATTCTAAACATGTTCAATCGAACCCCCTCTATTAAAAATTAATTTTTAATATTAATATAAATATAAATGATATTCATTTTAAATTATGACTTGAGAGAGAGATATGGAGGGAGTGGGAGAGAAAGGGAGAGTGGGGTAGGAGGGAGATACTTGAG
>VDFB02392709.1:0-13423 GCA_007258455.2 Sequoia sempervirens | reverse complement strand
GAATGAAATAGGGTTGAAGATCAAGTGCCTTAGATTTGACAGAGGAGGATAATTTATCTCAAATGAACTTGAAGAATATTGTGAAAGACATGGGATAAGGAGACAATATTCAGTTGCAAGAACTCTAGAACTCCACAACAAAATGGAGTACTTGAGAGAAAGAATAGAACAATTCAAGGAATGGCAAGAGCTATGCTAACTGAGTCCAAGATATTTGATGCTTTTTGGAAATAAGTGGTTCATACTGTTGTCTATATTTCAAATCGAGCACAAATTAGGGTGAATAACATCAAAACTCCATATGAACTTTGGAACAGAAGGCTTGCATCAGTAAAGTACTTCAAGGTTTTCAAAAGCAAATGCTATATAAGAAGAGATGAGGAAGATTTGGGAAAATTTTACCCCAAAAGTGATGAAGGTATCTTACTTGGATATTCCACAAGGAGCAAAGCTTATAAATGCTAAAACAAGAGATTGCACAAAGTTATTGAAAGTGCAAATGTGAGGGTTGACGAAGATAAGTATCAAAAGGAGATAGTACAAGAAATTGATTATCAAAAGGAAGAAAGTTGCAAAGAAGAAGAAACAAAGGAAGAAATTGAAAATCGAGAAGTTGAGAAAAGAAATTTGAAGACTCCATCAAAGGCACCACCCAAGACACCATCTAGATTTGTTCAAAAGAACCATCCTGAAGATCTAATTATTGGAGACAAAGACACAAAAATTCATACAAGAAGAACACTTGCCAATACAACAAAACATGCAAATCTATGTTTGCTTTCCAAAGTTGAACCAAAGAACTTCTTAAAAGCAAGTGAAGACAAATAGTAGATTGGGGCTATGGAAGCGGAATTGGATCAAATATAGAAGAATGAAACTTGAGAGCTTTTCCCAAGACCTAAGGACAAGAACATCATTGGAACCAAGTGGGTTTTTTGAAACAAGCTAAATGAAGATGGGGAAATCACGAGAAACAAGGCAAGAGTTGTGTGCAAAGGCTATGCACAAGTTGAAGGAATAGATTTCAAAGAAACATTTGCCCTTGTTGCACGACCAGAGGCTATCCGAATGTTCTTAGCTCTTGCAAGCTTCAAGAATTTCAAAGTTTATCAAATGGGCATCAAATCAGCCTTTCTCTTGAAGTTGGAGTATGTTGCTACTAAGGAACAAATTGTAGATATCTTCACAAAGCCTCTTCCAAAGAGACTTTTGAGTACCTGAGGGAGAAAATGGGAGTGATGTCACTCTCATCCATTCACTAAGTTCTTCAAGATAAGCATGTATCCAAGGGGAGCTATTCATTGTCTTAGTCAATTACCCACGGATACCCTTTGCCATTGATGTCAAAGGAGAAGTAGAGTTAGGGGGATCATATCAGTCAAGGGGAGTATTTAAGTTAGGGGGAGAAGTTGTTCCTGTTGCTTTCCAAGCTTATTTCTTTGCAAGGTTGCCATCAATGACAAAGGGGGAGATTGTTGAAAAATATTGTCAATGATGTCAAAGGTGGTTTGGTGTAGTTTGGTGGCCCCAAAAATTTATTTATTTATTCATATCTTAGTTTGCAAGTTCAAGAGGTTGGAGCTTCTCACTCAAAGAGATCGGTCTCTCTTGCTAAGTTGGTGCTTAGTAGAGGGGATTGGTGTCTCCTGTGGGTTGGTGCCTACGAAGTTGTAAGAAGATTTTTATAAAAGCAATATTTTGCCATGGTTTTCTTCCGCAAGGATTTCCATGTAAAATCGTGTGTGCATCTTGTGTTCTAATTTGCTAGATCTTACTTGTGTGGATGTTTTGATTATTGCTTATGATTGCTAAAGTTATAAATTGAAAAAGTTGTTTTTATATTGATTCACCCCCCCTCTCAGTATAAGTGTGTATGTGTCTTCAAGATTGGAGTGATTTCATTCCAGAGATCACCAATGTGCTTCAAATCGAGTTTCAGTTTTGGATATTGTTGAGATGAAGATCTATACAATGTTTTGAGGTGTGTTGGCTAGAGTTTGAAGGGAGTTTTCCAGTATTTTTCTCGTGGGTGTGTTTGTATGCTCCTTTGCAAGTTTCCAAAGCATCAACAACAATGTTTCAGTTCTGATTTGTCCAAAGTACAGCAGCAAAAAGGGTGTTTCCAGACCTATACCAGCCTTCTAGTTCATCCATTGAAGGTATCACATTGCTATAAAAGGAGAGTTATTGGGTACATGTTATTTGGTGTTATTGTAGGGTGTTTCAACAATTCTTTACATCAACACTTTATACCAGCAATTAATCCTCTTATTTTGGTGTTCACAATGCATATGTGCTAACCTTGTAATGCTTTGGATGGTTATATTACCGAAAGCGTCAATTTCTATGCACTTTATTTTGTAAGCACTAGATGGTAGTACCGCCAGTGGGTATAAATTTGTTATTGCCAATGTACTTACCCCACTGAACAAGTGGTAATATTGTAATAGCTCACCACTGAAAAGTGTAAGAAGCATATTTAAATGTTCTCAAACATTGCATAAGCTTTCCCACTTAAAAGTGGAAGTGCCTTGTAATTCCCGCTGAATAAGCGGATGATTTTTTTCTTGTATTGTTTATGCATCCCACTGAATAAGTGGTTTGGGTGGCTTGCCACTTGATGCTTCTTTCTAGCAACTTCTAAAACAATGAATTGTAATCCTAACATTGTATACTTGTCATATCCCCAAAAGTGTAATATTGTTATTAATATACCTTTAACTTTTTTTTACTAAAAAAAACCCTTAATTTCTTCATTTTCTCTTATCTAATAACTCTTCAATAAAACAAAAACTACAACAAACTAAACTCCTCAAAAAATCCAAAATTGTAACACATTGAAATGCAAATAAATGAAAAAATAACAAAATACATATTAGTGATTTAATGCTATGAAGTATTGAAATACAAATAAGTAAATAAAATAAATAACATAAATATTGAAACTACAAATATAAATATTATTATAATCATTATAATATAATACTAATATATATAATATATTAATATAAACTATTGGAAATAAGTCTAAAAGCAACTATGAATTAAAATTGATATATTAAAAACAGTAAGCTAAAAGTGTGATTAATATGGTAGCAAGTTCGTATTAAAAGACAGTAATAAAAGGCAGCAACTATATTAAGGAGCACATATTCCTTAGAATCGTAGCATGTGAAAAGCAGCGATCAATTAATCAAGGTAGCAATTACATCATGCAGCAACTTAGTAAAGATTTTAGGCATCAATATTAAATAAGCAGCGATTAGTTCTTCCCTAACAGAAAGACATGTCCCATTTAAAAGAACATCTCTTCCAAAGAGGTGTGCCTCATCATTATGATATGAAAATATATAAGGGATGGGATATTGAAGAGAGGGATATGGAAGAGCAGAAAAATAATATGGATGGATTAGGATGAAGAAAAAGAGCAGCGATCAGCATATTCTTGCAATCAGTATAATTTAATTTATGATTTCAAAAATTATTATGGTTTCAAAATTATGAGTTCAAAATTATTTATGAGTTACTTTATAAGTTCAGAATTATTTTATGATTATTGTGATAGGATATTTATATAGGATTAAAGTGTATTGTGTAAGTGTATCATTCATGCATATTACCATTTCTATCTTATGGCAACATCATGGATTGCTGATGTGATTATTTGCAACATGAATTTAATCAGTTATTATGCATATGCATTTGAACCATGATAGAAGAAGGGAGATTACAAACGGGAATAGCAATGGGGCACTCTCCTAGGTACGCCACCAATGGAGGACCGAGTGTACTATAATGGAGAACCTATGTATTCTATAATGGTAATACGGTTCCCTTTCTGATGGAAACTCCTAAACCCAAATCTTGTGTTTAAAGTATCCCTCAAAAAAAAGACATTAGAACGTTAGAGATTAATAATTAGACATCAAACATCCCTATTACTCATTATGGATGATTTTCTTATACTAAATTTCCTATGCGTATTAGATACTAACATCTTTCAAGATATCATTGATGGGAATTCTATTATATCATTCATCATCATCATGAATGAATAGAGTCATTATGAATTATAGGGTTCCATAAGTAGTACAAGCACCATTATTTGCACAACCTCTCTCTCTCTCTCTATATATATATAATCTAAATAAGTATATATTATCATCTCTAATTTAACTCAATTTATAAATGCAAATATATCCTTATTTTTATATGAATATGTATATAAGTATTTTATTTCAATATCATCATGTAAGTAATACATATGTATTCTTCCCTACATCATTGTCCATATACATATATATATGTAATACTCGTATCGTATTATTCATTATCAAACTTATCTATATCTGTATATAAATAGTTATCGTAATCTATATATTTGAATATATATATATATACTTTGTTATTGGTATTTAATCCTTACAGTATATATTAGATATATTAATAATCGTGACATACCTGAATACATCTGTAAGTCTCCACTGAGATTTAAGATTATTAACATACCTGAAACCTATTATGCCAATCGCAGATACTTCTAACCTTTATTCAAAGTATGACAATACTATACTTCCCTCAATATCTTCGCCAGCCATGATGATGATATGAGTATGATGTGCCACATAATGTAGGGACCCGAACCTCATCCTCTGTTTGCTGCCTTGCGTCTGATCATGTTAAAGAGAATGTTCTATTGCGTTTCCTTGTAATCCTCGTCACCTTCCTATTTCTCCCTGTTGACTCACATTGACCCTTTATACATATGTTGTGCAGTTGATGATGTCTTAGATTTATGCTACTAAGTAATGCGTCATGATTTATTCCCAAGGTTTGATTCCTCCAATTGTAACTACGCCCCAAGCAGTCCGATACCATTCTCCAACAGTGACGGGTATACAACGATTACCATAAAATGGAATACTCCTTGAAAGGGCCACGATGAACTAATGCTCCCTTTTTTGTTATGATTTCCCATACTACCATGATTATTATCTATCCTTCTCTATCCTGCTTTTATTCCCTATCAGGGACTTTATACTCTCCCAAATGAAAAGTCACATGCGTCCAGTGGTAATGACCTTTCAAGGTCACTTTAATTGGGAATAAAGCATTAATCGTGGCTTCCCACAATGGTAGGTGAATAAAGCCATAAAATATATTTTTATGATAAATATTTATAATATTAATTTATTTTATCTAAATATTATTATTAAAATTAAATATTTAATAATTTCAAATTATCTTAAATAATAATAATAGTATTATTTGTATTCTATAATAATCATAATTCGTCCAATAATGTATTTTATATTCATTTTATTTATTATATCAAAATAACATTTATGATGATTTTATAATTGTAATATTGTCTTGGACAATTACAATTTTGTGATATCACAAGATTAATGATTCTAATTATGCTTCTAAACGACACAAAATCAGGGACATGACAGTCCACCCTGCCCAAGATTGCTTGTCCTCAAGCAATCACAATTCGAAATATCTTTTACTTTAATAGATACTCACAATACATATAAGGCATAAAATACATAAACACAGTATCCAAAGCAAAAAACACGAATCACATACATCTTCAGTCGTGCACTCATACACGGAAAGAATCATACATGTTCAGCGCATTCTCATAGAATACACATGCCCAATACAAATCAGACATAGAGAAGATATTTCAGACATGTAGCAATCAACAACTTGCAATAAGCACTCATGTTGGAAACATATCATACATGGAGCAAATTTTCATACATGAAATAGTCACAAGGTATGCACATAAGATATTGTAAGTCACAATCACAACAGTAATGAAGCCAGTAGCATACAAAGGAAGAGAAACATTTGAAAGGCACATAGTCTATACAACAGACACATAATCACTCGCAAAATACAAGGTATGTTAATTCACTCGAGGAATGCAAATGCAGTCGAAAAAGTATACAGGCTGAATCAAATGTATACACTCAAGAAATAGAACATTCATAATAGAAATATTCATATGCTGAAAACATGCTAAAGCACATCAGGCATAAAGCAAGTATGGAAGACATGAGGCGCACTTATTCAGATATGAATCATATATTTAAACATACGAAAGCAATAAAGCATGGAGCAAGCATAATCACAGATTGCACATGAAGCATACAAATACACATAAATACATGGAGTAAGACACTCAATATGAGGCAAATTCTCATAGAAGCAACGAGCAATAAATTACACACAAGGCATCTAAATCATGTAATTATACATAAAGCACATAAACTCAATCAAGGTGATGCAATGCATAAATACTTATAAGGTAAGAAGCAATATAGATGCACTCAACAGATACAAACAATTTCATACATGCATGAATTACGCAGACACAAGCATACACTTAAGAATGGAGTAGTCACATATACATCAGTCATGAAGTGAAGATGCTAACCAAGAACAAAAACACCCTAAGTTTAGTAAAACATGAGTGCATGAAGTCACAAGGTAAGTATATGTAAAGTATACACTTGAATTCAAAGTCATAAAGCATACAAGTACCAAGTCAAAGGGTATACACTCAAATACAAATACATCTCAAATTCAAATACAAGTCATAGAGTATGCACTCAAATGTCAATACAAAGTTAGAGTATACACCCAAAATAGAAATTCAATCACGAGTCATAAAGTATACACTCAAATACAATCACAAGTTATAGGGTGTACAATCAATTACAAATACACTTGAATGAATTATGCAGTCAGATAATCGAGAAGGTGGATTCGGTGTATCCCATACTATACCGAAATTCAATACCCTTTAGGATATTTAAGAAATGACCTATGAAATTCAATATTCCATAAAAATTAAGAATAGTAAACATTAATTTAATTGTAATGAAGCAACATTAAAACATTCCTTTATCCCATTTATTATGGAAGACATGTAATTTTATATACCAGTTATTACTTGTTTGAGCAGATTAACAGATTTGTGGAACACTCCAAATTACTACTCCTTTGCTCCAACATTCATAGGTGAAGAGGAAGTGAATATACATGAGAATGCCCTTAGTGATAACCTTCTCAGCCCGAGAGTGGTCTAGAACGCCTGCTGTAATGACCCTCTCGGCCCCCAGTGACAGACCGCAGCCTGACTATAGAGGGTGGCCTACCTTGAAGGTATCCTAGTCTCTGCATTCCTCAATGCCTATTCAATTCCTTACCCTTATGACTGAAAGAGAAAGTCCATAATTTGATAGTGTATATTATAGTGCCAACTCTAATCTATTCCTCAGTTAAGATTACCTGAAAATAGCTACAGTCACGTTTTAAGTAAAATGCGATATTGATTCCTTATTACCCATATTACATGCATTTTATACTTTCATTAATACACTGTGCAAAGTGATCACTGTATTCTTATTATACTATGCTCTGTCACATTTAATCACAATAACAAGAAATGTGCAAACCTAATACTTAAGTTCGGTAGTGCCTGTACATACCTGTCTGGGCCGTTCATTCACACATTAGCCATCTTTCCGCGACTAAGATAGGATGCACCGTAGCAGGAGAAAAGGCGATAATCCTTATGTTATATTTCTTCTTCATCCGTTCTCATCATTTCCCAACTATGTTGGAGGATCCTTCAGATCAAACATGTGGTAGTTTAGAGGAGAGGAATCCATAGGAGGCCCGTAGATACTCACACTAAGCCCAAGAGCGGATATCACCCCCTTGGCTCCCGATGGCATGACTCTCAGTCATCCGATCCGGGGAGTGGCATACCTAGTGGAGAACTAGTATCTACTCAACCCAAGATTTCCTTCCCTTCACTTTCTACATGCTTGTTTGATGATACAAAAATTTGATGAAAATATGAAATACACTTCATGTGAGAGACATTATGATAGAATATATCATAATAATATAGTTAGATATTCAAAACATATTAGTAATTATATAAGGTATTAAGAAGAAATAGTAGCACGTATAACTTTATTATTCCAAAATGACATCAACAGAAATGAGTGACATCAACTAGAATAAATATCATTATATATGAATTCTTATTCTACCGCATTATCATTTAATTACAAGATCTATTTACTAAAGATTAATATCTAAATTCATGATGTATTTTCTTTTATACTTACATGCAAATTCCTCTTGCCTTCCATGGTTGTTTTATGGGGTTACTACACACAATTCTTATGATGGAATGGATCATCTTGATCTCATTAGTATATCTATTTATACACATATATATATTTTGATACTTATTTTACGCTTACATATGGTAGCTATGATAAAAATAGCGAATATCAACAAGTGATTACATTTAGCGGTTACTAGTCATACCTGATTTGCATAAATTGGAATGTGTTTCCATATGTTCATAGAGTATACCTTTGCCTTTGGGTAAGTTTGCAAATGCTATTTTCACAGGGTGGCAGGAAAGTTGCTCTGATACCACTTGTAATGTTCCCTTTCTGATGGAAACTCCTAAACCCAAATCTTGTGTTTAAAGTATCCCTCAAAAAAAAGACATTAGAACGTTAGAGATTAATAATTAGACATCAAACATCCCTATTACTCATTATGGATGATTTTCTTATACTAAATTTCCTATGCGTATTAGATACTAACATCTTTCAAGATATCATTGATGGGAATTCTATTATATCATTCATCATCATCATGAATGAATAGAGTCATTATGAATTATAGGGTTCCATAAGTAGTACAAGCACCATTATTTGCACAACCTCTCTCTCTCTCTCTATATATATATAATCTAAATAAGTATATATTATCATCTCTAATTTAACTCAATTTATAAATGCAAATATATCCTTATTTTTATATGAATATGTATATAAGTATTTTATTTCAATATCATCATGTAAGTAATACATATGTATTCTTCCCTACATCATTGTCCATATACATATATATATGTAATACTCGTATCGTATTATTCATTATCAAACTTATCTATATCTGTATAGAAATAGTTATCGTAATCTATATATTTGAATATATATATATATATATATATACTTTGTTATTGGTATTTAATCCTTACAGTATATATTAGATATATTAATAATCGTGACATACCTGAATACATCTGTAAGTCTCCACTGAGATTTAAGATTATTAACATACCTGAAACCTATTATGCCAATCGCAGATACTTCTAACCTTTATTCAAAGTATGACAATACTATACTTCCCTCAATATCTTCGCCAGCCATGATGATGATATGAGTATGATGTGCCACATAATGTAGGGACCCGAACCTCATCCTCTGTTTGCTGCCTTGCGTCTGATCATGTTAAAGAGAATGTTCTACTGCGTTTCCTTGTAATCCTCGTCACCTTCCTATTTCTCCCTGTTGACTCACATTGACCCTTTATACATATGTTGTGCAGTTGATGATGTCTTAGATTTATGCTACTAAGTAATGCGTCATGATTTATTCCCAAGGTTTGATTCCTCCAATTGTAACTACGCCCCAAGCAGTCCGATACCATTCTCCAACAGTGACGGGTATACAACGATTACCATAAAATGGAATACTCCTCGAAAGGGCCACGATGAACTAATGCTCCCTTTTTTGTTATGATTTCCCATACTACCATGATTATTATCTATCCTTCTATATCCTGCTTTTATTCCCTATCGGGGACTTTATACTCTCCCAAATGAAAAGTCACATGCGTCCAGTGGTAATGACCTTTCAAGGTCACTTTAATTGGGAATAAAGCATTAATCGTGGCTTCCCACAATGGTAGGTGAATAAAGCCATAAAATATATTTTTATGATAAATATTTATAATATTAATTTACTTTATCTAAATATTATTATTAAAATTAAATATTTAATAATTTCAAATTATCTTAAATAATAATAATAATAATTGTTTGCTCAGGCTATATATATATATATATATACTCATTATTAGTATTATTTGTATTCTATAATAATCATAATTCGTCCAATAATGTATTTTATATTCATTTTATTTATTATATCAAAATAACATTTATGATGATTTTATAATTGTAATATTGTCTTGGACAATTACAATTTTGCGATATCACAAGATTAATGATTTTAATTATGCTTCTAAACAACACAAAATCGGGGACATGACAGTCCACCCTGCCCAAGATTGCTTGTCCTCAAGCAATCACAATTCCAAATATCTTTTACTTTAATAGATACTCACAATACATATAAGGCATAAAACACATAAACACAGTATCCAAAGCAAAAGACACGAATCACATACATCTTCAGTCGTGCACTCATACACGGCAAGAATCATACATGTTCAGCGCATTCTCATAGAATACACATGCCCAATACAAGTCAGACATAGAGAAGATATTTCAGACATGTAGCAATCAACGACTTGCAATAAGCACTCATGTTGGAAACATATCATACATGGAACAAATTTTCATACATGAAATAGTCACAAGGTATGCACATAAGATATTGTAAGTCACAATCACAACAGTAATGAAGCCAGTAGCATACAAAGGAAGAGAAACATTTGAAAGGCACATAGTCTATACAACAGACACATAATCACTCGCAAAATACAAGGCATGTTAATTCACTCGAGGAATGCAAATACAGTCGAAAAAGTATACAGGCTGAATCAAAAGTATACACTCAAGAAATAGAACATTCATAATAGAAATATTCATATGCTGAAAACATGCTAAAGCACATCAGGCATAAAGCAAGTATGTAAGACATGAGGCGCACTTATTCAGATATGAATCATATATTTAAACATACGAAAGCAGTAAAGCATGGAGCAAGCATAATCACAGATTGCACATGAAGCATACAAATACACATAAATACATGGAGTAAGACACTCAATATGAGGCAAATTCTCATAGAAGCAACGAGCAATAAATTACACACAAGGCATCTAAATCATGTAATTATACATAAAGCACATAAACTCAATCAAGGTGATGCAATGCATAAATACTTATAAGGTAAGAAGCAATATAGATGCACTCAACAGATACAAACAATTTCATACAGGCATGAATTACGCAGACACAAGCATACACTTAAGAATGGAGTAGGAGTAGTCACATATACATCAGTCATGAAGTGAAGATGCTAACCAAGAAACAAAAACACCCTAAGTTTGGTAAAACATGAGTGCATGAAGTCACAAGGTAAGTATATGTAAAGTATACACTTGAATTCAAAGTCACAAAGCATACAAGTACCAAGTCAAAGGGTATACACTCGAATACAAATACATCTCAAATTCAAATACAAGTCATAGAGTATGCACTCAAATGTCAATACAAAGTTAGAGTATACACCCAAAATACAAATTCAATCACGAGTCATAAAGTATACACTCAAATACAATCACAAGTTATAGGGTGTACAATCAATTACAAATACACTTGAATGAAGTATGTTGTCAGACAATCGAGAAGGTGGATTCGGTGTATCCCATACTACACCGAAATTCAATACCCTTTAGGATATTTAAGAAATGACCTATGAAATTCAATATTCCATAAAAATTAAGAATAGTAATTAATTTAATTGTAATGAAGCAACATTAAAACATTCCTTTATCCCATTTATTATGGAAGACATGTAATTTTATATACCAGTTATTACTTGTTCGAGTAGATTACATATTTGTAGAACACTCCAAATTACTACTCCTTTGCTCCAACATTCATAGGTGAAGAGGAAGTGAATATACATGAGAATGCCCTTAGTGATAACCTTCTCAGCCCGAGAGCGGTCTACAACGCCTGCTGTAACAACCCTCTCGGCCCCCAGTGACAGACCGCAGCCTGCCTACAGAGGGTGGCCTACCTTGAAGGTATCCTAGTCTCTGCATTCCTCAATGCATATTCAATTCCCTACCCTTATGACTGAAAGAGAAAGTCCACAATTTGATAGTGTATATTATAGTGTCAACTCTAATCTATTCCTCAGTTAAGATTACCCAAAGTAGCTACAGCCACGTTATTTTAAGTAAATGCGTTATTCATTCCTTATTACCCATATTACATGCATTTTATACTTTCCTTAATATACTGTGCAAAGTGATCACTGTATTCTTACTATACTATGCTCTGTCACATTTAATCACAATAACAAGAAATGTGCAAACCTAGTACTTAAGTTCGGTAGTGCCTGTACATACCTGTCTGGGCCGTTCACACATTAGCTGTCTTTCCGCGACTAAGATAGGATGCACCCGTAGCAGGAGAAAAAGCGATAATCCTTATGTTATATTTCTTCTTCATCCGTTTTCATCATTTCCCCACTATGTTGGAGGATCCTTCAGATCAAACATGTGGTAGTTTAGAGGAGAGGTATCCATAGGAGGCCCGTAGATACTCACACTAAGCCCAAGAGCGGATATCACCCCCTTGGCTCCCGATGGCATGACTCTCAGTCATCCGATCCGGGGAGTGGCATACCTAGTGGAGAACCAGTATCTACTCAACCCAAGATTTCCTTCCCTTCATTTTCTACATGCTTGTTTGATGATACAAAAATTTGAAAATATGAAATACACTTCATGTGAGAGACATTATGATAGAATATATCATAATAATATAGTTAGATATTCAAAACATATTAGTAATTATATAAGGTATTAAGAAGAAATAGTAGCACGTATAACTTTATTATTCCAAAATGACATCAACAGAAATGAGTGACATCAACTAGAATAAATATCATTATATATGAATTCTTATTCTACCTCATTATCATTTAATTACAAGATCTATTTACTAAAAATTAATATCTAAATTCATGATGTATTTTCTTTTATACTTACCTGCAAATTCCTCTTGCCTTCCATGGTTGTTTTATGGGGTTACCACACACAATTCTTATGATGGAATGGATCATCTTGATCTCATTAGTTGTCCAATTCAAAATAAAATATCTATTTATACACATATATATATCTTGATACTTATTTTACACTTACATATGGTAGCTATGATAAAAAATAGCGAATATCAACAAGTGATTACATTTAGCGGTTACTGGTCATACCTGATTTGCATAAATTGGAATGTGTTTCCATATGTTCATAGAGTATACCTTTGCCTTTGGGTAAGTTTGCAAATGCTATTTTCACAGGGTGGCAGGAAAGTTGCTCTGATACCACTTGTAATGACCCCTTTCTAACGAGAACACTTAAACTCAAATCTTGTGTTCAAAGTATTCCTCAAAGAGACATTAGAACGTTAGAGATTAATAAATTAGACATCAAACATCCCTATTACTCATTATGGATGATTCTCTTATAATATATTTCCTACGTGTATTAGATACTAACATCTTTCAAGATATCATTGATGGAATTCTATTATACCATTCATCATCAT
>VDFB02392708.1:0-29980 GCA_007258455.2 Sequoia sempervirens | reverse complement strand
ATATTGAGGAACCTCAAAAGAAGCAACACCCCTAAGATATTTATGGTTGAGAATACGGGCCCATAACTGGTCTTGATTGGTACACCAACGCCAGTAAAGCTTACTAGCAAGAACTTGTCTGTTCAAAATAGCAAAGTGTAAGCCAAGACCACCCTTTTGCTTTGGTCTACACACAAATTCCTGCTTAACAAGGCTCCACTTAGTAAATATCAAGTTACCACTCCAAAGAAATTCACATGAGAGAGCATCAAATTCCCTAAGAAAATACATAAGGGTCGCTTGAACAAAGCCTCTATAGATGGGAAGGTCTTAGATAACTGATTTGAGGAGAGTCACTCTAGAAGATGTAGACAACAATCGATGAGTCCAATGAGAAACCTTCCACCTTAGCTTATCAAGCAACATCTGCCAAGAGGACCTAGGCTAACGACCAATAGCAAGAGGAATACCCAAATAGACAAAGGGAAGAGACCCTATTTGAAATTGCAAAATAGCTGCAATCCACTGTTGGATAGCCTGAGGAGTATTAAAGAAGAAAATTGAAGACTTTTTATCATTGACTTTCTGACCCGAAGTAGCAAGGTAGATATCCAAAGCTTGCCTAAAGGATTCAACTTTCTGAATACTAGCCAGACCCATAAGAGAGGTGTCATCCACAAATTAGAGATGAGAAAGTGTTGGCAAACCCAAACTCCATTGCCAACCATGAATCAAGCCTTGAGAAACCCGAAATTTAAGAAACCGACCCAACCCCTCCGCCATCATAATAAACAGATAAGGAGAGAGCGGATCCCCCTAACAAAGACCCCTGGTAGCACCAAAAAGATCTAAAGGTTCACCATTCATAATAACTAAAAATGAGGAAGAAGTCACACAACTCATAGTCCAACTCACCCAATCTAAAGAAAAGTCAAAGGCTAATAGAATCTTCTATAGAAAACTCCATTTAACTCTATCATAAGCTTTGGCCATATCCAAATTGATGAACATAGACCTATCCTTAGATGTTGCCATGAAATGAATGACCTCAGAGCCTACCACCACTTCATCCAGAATTTGACGACCCACCACAAAGCCTCCCTGCTCCTCAGAAATGACAATAGGCAAACAAGGTTTAAGCCTCCCAACAATCAATTTCGTAATAATCTTATACACCACATTACATAGTGCAATAGGTCTAAAGAATTCAAGCCTATTAGCACCTTCCTTTTTAGGAATGAGAACCAAAAAAGTAGCATTCAGGGCTCAAAGCATCTACTTACTATCAAGAGACTCAGGGACAACCTCCAACAAATCCAACTTCACAATGTCCCAAAACTCCTAAAAAAAATTGATTAGGAAACCATCAAGGCCAGGAGCTTTCTCCTTATTCATCCCAAACACAACCTCCTCCACTTCAAACAGAGTAATCGGACAAGTAAGAGAAGCATTCAAATCATTAGAGATCAAAGAAGGAATGCATGCAAGGGCCATATTCTCATCAGCCTCAGCAGGAAGTGAGTCCTTAGTAAACAAAGTAGAGTAAAACTAACGAGCCTCTCTAAACAAAGCCTATTGCAAAGAAATCGAAAGACCCTCAAAATTAACAAGAGAAGAAATATAACACTTATTCTGAGGAGCTTGCACAAAATGATGGAAGAAAGTAGTGTTCTTGTCACCCTCTTGAAGCCAGTCAATCCTAGCCTTTTGTGTCCAGAAAATCTCCTCACCATGCTCCCACTCCTCCACCAATTTTAGAGCCTGGGACTTAGCCTGACCAAGAGCCTTTGAAAATCCAAAATCTTGAATTTGGCGAGTAATGACAGCAAGACAATCCTGCACTTCCCTTTTCTTGGTCTGAAGATTGCCAAAACATGACCTATTCCATCGCTTAAGATGATACTTGATATATTGCAGCTTCTTAACACAAGAATACATAGCAGTACCATACGCAGGGGCTTCATCCTACCACCATTGAGCAACAAGATCATACAAGGATGAATCTCAAAGCCACATAAGTTGAAATTTGAAAGGAGGATTCTTTGGAGTAGGAAAAGAAGTAGAAAACTTAATTGGCCAATGATCAAAGCCACACTAGTCAAGAATCTTAGAGCAAGTGACCATGTTGCCGCCCACCCAAAAACTAGAAACAAGAAATCTATCCAACTACTCAAATATCTCTTTTGGACCACTCTGTCTATTATTCCAAGTGAATATTCTATTAGAGGGTTTAACATCAACAAGAGCAAGAGAATCCACATTTGCTCGAAAAAGATCTGAAGCAGGACCAAGCCTAGGCAACCCTTCTTTTTTCTCCTTGAAACACAACACCAAGTTTAAATCACCAGCTAAGATCCAAGGGAGATAAGGTGCACAAGACCTAACATACTTAATATGGGCCCAAAGCTCGATTTTACCATGGATGTTAATCGAAGCATAAACATTGCTGACCAAAATAGTCTCACCAAAATCCAAAACCGAAGCCACCACAAAAATAGAAGAATGACTAGAAATCCACCAAAGAGGAGCAACCTTACATGGATCCAAAAAAAGAGCTAGACCTCCAAAGTTTCCTCTAGAACCAATACACTGACACTGACCAGAAAACCAAATACGAGGAGCATATTGAAGTATGAAGTCTACCTGAAGTTTAGTCTCCTGAACACAAAAGATATCTAGAGAATGAACCACAATCAAATATTGAATAGCCTTTTGACGGAGGGTGCTATTCAACCCCCTTACATTCCATGAAAGGATAATCATAAGGAAGGTTGAGAGAAGTGGGCATCAATGATCTTAATAGACCCAGATTCCACCAACAAATCCCCAGTAGATTTAATCTTGTCCACATCCTTCTTACGACCAGCTTTAGAGGAATTGTCAAAATGACCCTTCTTAAGAGGGTGTTGTAGCACCCCCAAAACATGAGACAATCCTCATCCTTTACTTGAAGACAACACCTCCTTAGCTAAATCCACTAATACAATATCATCCTATAAATCTGTAGAGGCACCAGAAGCCCATAATTCCCCTGTTCCAAAGTGAGAGAATTATCCTTAACAACAATTGCCCATTCCAACCCTATATCCATACCAGTGGCCCTAGAAGAAATCTCCACAGGAATCCCCTCCTCCAAGGCTTGATTATCCAGGACCTCAAAGCAATTGAATCCCTAATTACCCTGTCTATCCTTATAGGCCCGCTTCTGACCCCTCCCTTTAGCCCTCGACTTAACAAGAATGAAGCCATCCTTATCAGGCCTACCCTTAGCCACAGGCGCCTTGCCTTTATCCCCCTTCTCCACTAAAGACCCTGATGAAGGAGGAGAAGAAACCCCAGCTGTTTTGGGTGCCCGAGGACATTAGCACTAAAGGTGTCCATACTCATGACAAAAACGACATCAAAAAGGAAGGGACTCGTAATCTAACTGTAGAATCCATGAAGCAGAGCCATGACAAATTTCCAAAGAATCTGACAATGGATTATTTAAGTCAATTTCAACACAAATACGAGCAAGAGAAAATACCTATTTATCCAAAGTATTTTGAGCAATGGCAGCGATCTTCCCCAACAAAGCAACAATCTGGTGCATAATATCCTCCCTCCAAAACTCCAATGGTAGCCATGGTAGACGAACCCACACAAGAACCCTTGAAGGCAGATCCTCCGGCGCATTAAATCCTTCATGTTAGGGCTTCATGAACAAACCAACATGATTGTAAAATATATGGCCCTCCTTCAAAAACTTGATTTCAATATGAAATGCAAAAAAAATCAACCATGAAATAGCCATTCACGGCCACCAAAATATCAAAATCACCCTCAACCTGCCAGGACCGACGAATCCAGGACTCCAAAGCTGAGAGAGGGACACGAATACCTAGGAACTTACAAATCAGAACATGTTGGCTCCAATAAGATTTTTTCTTTTGAACCGATTCAAAAGAGATAACTAGAATTGGACAATCTTGACTTCATGGTAGACATCCATTCACTTTCTTAAGCTTAGAACTCTCACCCACAAAAGAAGAATCCGCATAAAAACTCTAAGATGACTTCACACCAGTAAGTACCAGGCTCTTTTAAGCCCCTGCCATCCCCCACACCCAGCACCCAACACAGAAGACACCCAACACCAATTCCCACACGCTGCCCTGACAACGCTTCAACTCCACCCCACTCCCTGCACCAACCCCACTTCCACCCAACGCCAATCCCCCCGTCAAAACCGGCAGCAAGAAAAAACAGCGAAGAAGAAAAGAAAAACTCCACCCCGTATGCAGCAACTGTTCCCCAACAAACAACAACCATCGAGCAAGGATTAGAAACACACATGCAAAAGAAAAGAGGAACTGCGCGCGCCTTCACAGGCCGCGCGCAACCTCTCCCTCACCTCTCAAACGCAACTCCATTCTCCAAAGCATAAAAAATCATGTCATATGACTCATAATGTTCACCTGTAATTTGAGTTTCTATATAATAGACTTAGAAATCATTGATTTTTATTTGTTGTTCTTCCTTTCTCTTCACTTCTTACTACACATGTAGGCTTTTTTTTATTTTACATTCAATCTAGCTCACAAGATTATCTTCTAATATATCCAATTCACTCTCCATGATATCCTCACCAAAGTCATCTTCTAAATTGTGTCTTGATTCGGGGGTATTTCTTTCTAATTGGAGATTTCTTTTCTTTGGTAGAGAGAATTTTTATTTTCCTCCAAGCAGCCTGAAGAGCTCCATTGCAAGCCAAAAAGTAGACTTTTCTTTGACAAATCCAGGGGTATCTTCATCTATATAATTTTTTTAGTTGCTATGATGGGTAGCCCAACAAGGGAACTATTATTTTTAATATGTGTCCATTTTTTTAGTTGCTATGATGGGTAGCCCAACAAGGGAACTATTATTTTTAATATGTGTCTCTGATCTTTGGAGATTTAATCTAGGATGCATTTTCATTTGAAATGTTTGATTTTCAGTATTGGATAATTGTTTTATTGTTAGATAGATAATATGCTTTTGGGTTTAGCTGTGTATATTTTTTTTTCATCGACGTTTCGAATCACACTCAGTGATCCATCATCAGGAAGAGGAAGAATGAAAAATAGGAGTGCAGATCAACCTAATAAAAGGTGGGGTGGAGGGAAGGAAAGAGAAAACCAAAATGAAAATAAATAATAAAATGAATAATAATAGTCAGGATAGAAAAAAATTGAGATAAAAAATAAAAAAGAAGGTCAATGTATAATTGAAAACAGAAATAATACTAAATAATAATAATACAAACATTGATTAATGAAAACCAAAATAATAAATCAAAACCAATAAAAACAAATAAAAATAAAAATACAAACCAAAAAAATATAATAAATCAAAATGCAAACCTAGCAAAAGAGGAATAATCAGTATAATTAAAAATAACTCAATAATAATTAAAATAATAACTCAAGAAAACAAAAGAATATTTAAGATAAAAAATAACTAAATACAAAATAAAAAATTAAGAATGAGAGCCAATAATAATAAATCAATTACAAAAGTAACACAGAGAGGAACAATCAATAAAAGTAAAAACAATAACCAATAAAAACAAAAATAAATAAATAAATAAAAAAATAAAAATAAAATAATAAAAAATAAAATAATAATCAAGATAATAACTAGAAAACAAGTAAAATAACAAATTAAAATTAAAATTAAAAGAACTAAAATAATAAATTAAAAATAATTTCAAAGGAGGTCAATTACAAAATAGGAACAAATATGAGGATAAAAAGAAACCAATAAAAAGAAAAAGGAACAATTATGAGAATCAAAAGAAGCCAATAAAAAGAAATAAAATAAAAAACCAAAAATTAAAAATCAATAAAAACTAAAAAATAATAATAGAGATAATAGGAGTGAAAACAAGTAAAATAACAAATTAAAAATAAAATTAAAAGAACTAAAATAATAAATTAAAAATAATTGCAAAGGTGGTCAATTAAAAAGTAGGAACAAATATGAGAATAAAAAGAGGCCAATAAAAAGAAATAAAATAATAAAACCAAAAATTAAAAATCAATAAAAATAAATTAAAATTAAAAAAATAAAGAATAAAAATTATAAAATTAAGAATAAAAATTAACAAAGTAATTTCAAAGGTGATATTGTATAAAAATTTATTGTTTCTCTTTAGGATCTTGTATACTTTTTACACTATTTCATTCCATATTCAAAAAGATGATATTTTTACATTTGATCGTGCTCTTACCACTTCAATCTTTTGAATCCAAGTTCCAACCTCTTGTAATATTTCTATTGTTGGAGGGAGGCTCTCCAAATTAATGGTGAAATATATTTTGGCATACATCCTTATATTATCATCCATCTTGATGAAGGATCCAAGTGAATTGCCAATCTTATGAGAATATCTAGATTCCAATACTCTCATGACAGAATATATAGTTTGAGATACATGAGGGTGTTTTCTAAAACATGAGTGAGGGTTAAAATTAGGCTCCAAATCACACACATAGAATCCTACTACATCCATTAGCACTGGATCACCATTTAGAATCTCCTCATTTTTCTAGTTATATTGCATTCTATTAGGAAGAAACATTTCAGCATGGATTTTATTTTTACATCTCTACCCCTTATTGTTGCACCAATTCTACATGCAATTTTTTGATAACCAAAAATTTTCCCACTTAATGAAGAAAGCATTGAGTTTGAAATGGGATAGTGAGTGATTGAGATTTATAGCTTCCAGTGATATTGCCTTCTTTTGCTCAAACACTATTGGGATGAAAGAGGTTTTATTTTCTCCAATAGCTACATTTCGACCTTTAGGTAGCCATATCTTTCTACTTTTCCCCCTTGGTAGTGCCCTAAGATTTCATATTTCCATATCGCTTCTTCCCTTTCTTGGTTTGTTTACCTCTCTATTATGATCTCCTCTTTGGAATTATTTTTCTCCATGCCTATTGGCTTATCTTATTTCTTCATCTCTTTCTTTCATTTTTCTACCATACAACTATAATATATATATATTATGCCTACCTCAAGATCACCCTTTATATATTTTCATAATTTCTTAAACATGTTGCAAAGTGTGCACCCTTGGTCTCCTTATGTTGTGCAGTGTAGTGCTTGGGTTCGTGACATGGCTTAACCACCTCTCATGGATTTATTAACTCTGGTGATTGTATCAAGCATTAACAGGTTGATCTTTTGGTGCAACAACAACCGTCTATGCAATAATTGGTATCAGAGCCTGAGTCACGGGTTTGAACCACTCGTTTGCACTGGTGGGGTTTGTTGCAAGGTGTGTACCCTTGGTCTCCTTGTGTTGTGCAACACATCACTTGGGTTTGTGACATGGCTTAATTGCCTCTTGTGGATTCATTAACTTTGGTAGTTGTATCAGACATTAATAGGTCAATCTTTTGGTGCAACGGTAACTATCTGTGCAACAAAACATAGATCATTAACACTAATATCTAAACAATACATTATTTTAAAGAAAAGAAAATGTTACCTATTTTATTTATTGTTATTTTTTTAAATAATAAAAACTATTAATTTGCAAATTTCTTACTAATGCATAAATCTTTTCATATATACCAAATTATTATAATTATTTGCTAAATAATAAAATAGAAAATAAATTTATAATAAATTAAATATATTAAAATTTATGTATATATTTTTAAATTACTCAAATTTATATTATGGTGATTTTGTTTATTCATGAAAAATTACAATTGACTTGAGAATATATTTAAGTACAAAGCAAAATACTCAACTTTAAAAGACATGAAGAAAACAATCAAATTTTAGAAAGATCAATCTTTGAAACAAAAAAATATAGAATTTGAAATAGAAGAATAAGATCACATCACAAATTACTCCATAGAACAAAAATACATATATGATCTCATCCAAAAAAAAATGAAAATCATAAACAATCTATATTATCCCTATCTATAATACAAAACAAAACTAATTAAATACTATAACTATACAATTAAAACAATATTAAAAATAAATATAAAATCTAAATGAAAAAGTACACACTTATATCCCTTACAAATATATTCAAACATTTAAACTTTACTGAAAAAACCCAAAATGATGGACATCAAAAATAACAATAATTTGACATGTTCAAACATTTGGAAATTAAACCCAAAATCAGACAAAAAAAGGGAATACATTGATCTAAGAAAAACTATTCTATTGAAGCATATATATCTTTTGGAGCTTTTGAAACCTCATTATTGCTTTAAAGTCAAAAACATGTTACTTCAAAAACTATATGATTGTACTAAAGTCAAAATTTTAATGAAATATTTATCATATCTGATGTAATCAAGTTGAACTGTTGGGGATAAATTCGTATGCACAAATATATAAATAAATTGTTTGATGTAATACTAAATCTTCTTGGATGACACCGGTGAAGGTCTACGTAAAGCTTGAAAAGTTCTTCGCAAAAGTGCATTGTTAAAGTATCTACTTAGCCTTTAAAGGATTTTGTTTTACCTGCTACTCCCATGATTGTTGACATATTTTTAAATATATATTCATATTTGTTTTTAAATATTTACACCAATTCAGCTCAACTATAGTTGGAAAATTTGATTGAGAAAAAAACTCGTCAAGTCTAAAATTGACGAGTCAACAAAAACTTGACAACTTAAAAATTGTTTAAATTTCATTAAAAACACATTTTTTTTGCAAAATTCAATGACAAGATGAATCCACTGAGTCTATAAATTAGTATAAAGGTGTTTTCTATTAAATTTGATTGATTTTAATGCAAATTGAGTACAAAATTGCACTCATATATAATCCTGATAGCTGAAAGCCTGATAGTCTAAGTTGTTGATTCTAGTCTTCACTCTCAAATCCCCTCATTGTAATCAATTTTCTTATATGATAAGAAATCTCAATAACTAGTGAGGGTCTAGGAGTGGAGACATCAATGATGTTCAGGGGTGGTGCCCCTTGTAGGGGTTTGTGTTTGGAGGCAATGCCCCCAACGAGGTCGAGGGGTAGCGCCCCTCGTGGGAGTTTAGGGGCAACGCCCCCAACAGGGTTGAGGGGTAGCACCCCTCGTGGGGTCTAAGGGCAATGCCCCCAACGGGATTGAGGGGCAGTGCCCCACGTGGGGGTCTGGCCCTAGTAGGGTCGAGGGGCAACACCCTTGGTGCACTCCATGTTGCGATATAGGGTGGGGTCGAGGGGCAAAGCCCCCACAACCAAGCCCAAACTAAGGCCTTTGAAGCCACATAAAACTTATTGTTGCATACCATTTCACAATTTTATCACTTAAGGGAGAAATTAGGTATTTGACACTTTTTTATGAAAAATATTTACTCTCCAAGCACTATGTGACGAAGTGTGAGGTGCATTCATGCATTTAGAGGGAAAAATCATGAGTTTTTTTAACTATTGTTTTCGATTTTTTTTGCATTTTTTTGTGCTTCGTATTTTTTTTATGTATTTGGTGAGTCTTTTGTATAGACTCGCCGAGTTTTTGGCGAAAAAACTCGACAAGTTTTCGGAAAAGACTCAACAAGAAGACTCGGCGAGTTAACGTTATAAAGACTCAAAAACAAAAAAACTCACAGGTTTTTCAAGACTCACCGAAAACTCGGCAAGTCTGCCAACTATAGTAAGTATTATGTGATACTATACATACTTGGACAATTTCAATGGACTGTGACTTCAGAAAAAAAACATGGCATTTTGAGTCAAGAGAAGCAACGATTTTGGATTATAAATGAGTTAGTTGTATTTCATCTGCTCCTCGCATGGTTGTTTGACATTTTAAAAAAATATATATATTCTTATGATTCTGACTTTGTTTTCAAATATTTGAGCCAATTCAGTTCAATTGGATATTATTTATTTCCCTGGACAATTTCAATTCCATTACTTTAGAAAAACGTTGCATTTTGAGTCAAGAGAAGCAAAGATTTTGGACTATAAGTAAGTTAGTTGTATGCTGCTTGCTTCAAGTCTGTTGTTTGGAAAGTGAAGTGTCTCATTTCAAACAATCATGGCAGGTTTATCAATAGTCACACTTCTGGGTGTAATTTTGATTACATCATGGGCAGCTTCTGCATCTCTTGTACAACACAAGTTCATTGTGAGTTTGTTTATACAAGTTTTGAGATCCTTATCTTCATATTAAGTAGCCTAGGTGCCTTCAGTAAGACTGAACATGAATCTTTGTTATGCAGGTTGGAACTCAGAAAGTTACTAGATTGTGCAAGGAACAGGAGATTGTCACAGTCAATGGACAATTTCCTGGGCCAACCATATATGTTCATGAAGGTGACAATGTTGTTGTCCAAGTGGAGAACAAAGGCCCCTACAACATAACCATTCACTGGTAACAGAAACTTACAAGCACAGTACCTATTTTTTTAGATGCTTAATTAATATTAAGCAATGGTCTCATGGAAGCCTTGTTCGTAAATAGTCAGTGTCTTGTAATTAATACATGGATTGTTTACATAGAGACTTAAATCTCTACGCTAACATGAGTATCATCTATTACTTTATCAGTTTTCCCAGTTTTCCCACTTTTTCCCACTCAAAACAGCCAATACCTTACATGAGTATCATCTATTACTTTTATCAGTTTTGTTTAGACCCAAGTCTTTCTTTACATAAATTTCCTCATGGCCTTTCCCTATGGAACCCACTTATGAAGAACCTTAGGCAGAAGTTTGATGTGTTGGGTAGTGGGTACTACCAAAAACAACCAGTAACATTTGTTGATGCAGTTATTTTGATATAAGTGCAATAAATTTTGCTGACCAGTAACAATACCACCTATTATTTATTTTTGGGTATGTTTATGCAGGCACGGGGTAAGGCAGTTGAAGTCTTGCTGGGCTGATGGACCAGCCTACATTACCCAGTGTCCCCTTACTCCAGGAAATAGATATACCTACAATTTCACCATCACAGAGCAAGAAGGGACACTGTGGTGGCATGCTCATATCTCATTTCTTAGAGCAACTGTGCATGGAGCTTTAGTCATTTACCCTCGGATTGGAAAGGCTTATCCTTTTCCTAAACCCCATGCAGAGTTTCCTATAATTCTTGGTAGCTCTCTTGACTTATTTATTTTTCAAATGTTTGTGTTTGTGTTTATGTCTGTTACAAGAAGATTTTAAGTTTCTAGTCTATGAACATGTTATCTAAATGACAGTTATTTTTTCTGCTCCTTGGTGTGTGCTTAACAGAAGCTTTAGAGTTTTATAAGTTACATTGGGCTTTTAAATAGGAATCGACTGAGCAGTCTGTTAGCTTGGTCTGTTTTTAAGGATGGATTGAGGCAAAATGTTGGGTGTAGTCTATATATTAGAGTTTTATATCAAATTTACAAAGTTGTTTAGTTGAGAATCAAGGATTGAGAAGTATCTATTATGTTAACATCAGAGGACACAATCTTGGCCTATTCTAGACTGAAACTTCTTTAGTTGAAAGCTAAGGACTGAGGGATATCTGTTCCACCAAAGTCGGTTAGGATACAATCCGGGGATCACGGATGACTTAAGGCCTTGCACTGGACTCATTCAAAGCAATTCAACTTCACCAATAGACCAAGAGTATTGACAGTTTTTATTTTTCAACTACTTAAGAAATACATAGAGATACCTTCTTGTCTCTTTTAAAATTTTACAAACTATTATTTTATAGTTATTGGTATTATAAATAATATTAAAAGGTGTATTATTAGATAGATTTTTAAAATGTTCAAAATATTTTTTAAATTGTAAATGGAAATTTATTAAATATTTTATTATTTTTATTTTTAATTATATTAAAAAATAAAATTTATATTGAGAGTCAAGTGAATAATCAAATTGTCACAATTTTTTTTTTTTTTTTGGAAATGGTGCAATGCACCCATATTATTAATTGTCACAAATTTTTTATTTACAAATAAAACTTTTAATTTTAAATTTTGAATTGAATACCAGATCAAACATTTAAAAATAGTTTGACTTTTAAAATAATTAATTACAAAGATTTTATAAAACAAATGAATTATCTTATTATTTAATATGACTATTATAAATAAACAAAAAAAATATTAACATCTTAAATTAACCTACCAACATTAAAATTTAAAATATAATTATCAACTTTTATTTAGTTATAAAAATTTAAAAAATTGATAAAATATGCATCTTGTAACTTACATCATTCAATAATATATTTTAATTACTCAAAAAATATATAATTTCTAATTTTTTTTGTGAATTATACATCAAAGATATAAAATATAATAATTAAAAATAAATAAAAGATAAAAGATAGTAATTACATTTAACCTTTTCAAATAATTATTATATAAATTTGTTCTATTTAAATTAGATTTTTCTTTTTTCTTTTTTTCTTTTTTTTAAATATATTATAATATAAAAACTAATTAATATGAACACATTATAATTTTTATTTCATTTTTATGTGAGATTTGAGTCTAAAACAAGTCTCACATCGGAGTCATGGGAAAACATATTATTTAATCTAGCCACATGCAACTAGGATTTTCAATGCAACCATGCACAAATACATACTCTCTAACATATTAACATGCATATTGTTTTCTATCGACTTAATCCTTTACCTCCTTTACATATAAGTGCTAGTAATATTCATTATTTAATAAATTTATTAATACAAATGATTAATTTATTTTGTCTATTAGAATTTTTTTTTGAAATAATACTCAATTAACTCATTAAATTTGACTATAAATTAATATTTTTAATTAAGGATTAAAAGAATAATAAAACAACTATATAAGCCGACAATACTAAAAGTCACACCCTGAGACTTCAATTTCAGGTCTGAAAAATAACAATTTTCATTTTTCATTGAAAGTTCTTTTGGCTTCTCTTTTAAATTTTTGGTGTGCAGGTGAATGGTGGAATGCAGATGTGGTAGAGGTAATAAACCAGGCCATTCGAATTGGAGCAGTACCAAATGAATCAGATGCATACACCATTAACAGCCAACCAGGAGACTTCTTTCCATGCTCTTCAAATGGTATGTAGTTGTCCATTAAAGAATCAAACAGATCTGTATTGTTTCTGAATTCGATTGTGTTGAAAGCTTTTAACATTCTGATGATAGATCACGGAAATATTGATACTAAAAGCATTCCACATAATTGAATCCAGAAACAATACAGATTTATGATATGGATCGTTTGAAACTTTATATCATGAATCAAACAGAGTTTAGAAAAACCTAGAGAAAGTATTAATTAATGAAGTATGGATGCAGAAACTGTGAGGATTGTGGTTAAGAGAGGAAAGACATACCTGCTGAGACTAGTTAATGCTGCACTCAATCATCCATTCTTCTTCAAGATTGCACATCACAGACTCACTGTTGTAACAGGGGATGCATCATATACCAAACCATATACAACAAATCTGTTACTGATAGAGCCGGGTCAGACTATGGATGTCCTGCTAAAAGCCAGCAAAAGGCAGGGCCTGTACTACATGGGTGCTCGGGTCTACGTAGGTGACCCGAGGGGCTTCTTCAACAATATCACAACTACTGCAATATTACAATACGCAGGCCCCATTGAAAGCAAAAAAAACTCAATTCCCCTGCTACCCATTTTCCCTCCATTTAATGATACACCCACTGCATATAAATTCACCAGCGAATTGAAAAGTCTGCTTCCATCAGTTCCACAGAGTGTTGATGAAGAAATGCTGGTAACTCAGGGATTTGGTCTGTTAAGCTGTCCAAACAAATCCTGTGCAGGGTTCAATGGTGGAAGATCAGTTGGAAGCTTTAATAACATTTCTTTCATCTTGCCAGACATTGCTATTCTGCAGGCTTATTATTTTGGTATTGATGGGGTTTTTACTACAGATTTCCCAGACAATCCCCCCTTGAAATTCAACTACACTGGTGAAAATCTGCCCAGCCTCTGGGAACCTGAATTGGGTACAAAAGTAAAAGTTCTTAAGTTTAACAGCACTGTGCAGGTAGTGTTTCAGGGCACCAGCCTTATTACCACAGAGAGCCATCCTATACACCTTCATGGCTATGACTTTTATGTTGTGGGTCAAGGGTTTGGTAACTATAATCCCCAAACAGACCCTGCTAATTTCAATCTGGTGGACCCTAAAATTCAAAACACAGTTGCAGTACCCACTAATGGCTGGGCAGCCATCAGATTCAGAGCCAACAATCCAGGTAAACTTTTCTTCTTGGTAAATATGATGTTTCCACAGTCCTTGTGATTGATCTAGTATTAATGTTTTGAATCACATTTTAATTGAGAAACAACTTCCACTGTACAAATCTTGTAGGAGAATCAATATTACAGATTGCTGAAGTTTATGGTATTTAACTAAAATATTCTTTGTTTTCGTTATATGGTAGGAGTTTGGCTGGTGCACTGCCATTTTGAGTCTCATTCAGAAAATGGCTATAATATGGTATTTATAGTGGAGAATGGGCCAGGGGAATTGGACACTGTACCTCCTCCTCCTGCTGATCTACCCAGATGCTAGATCAAACGTTTGCCATTCAATTCTCAAAGAGAAATTTTTATTTTGTGTTTTTCTCTTTCAGAGATGTTTTCTGAGGCATGATAGCTCAATGTTATTTAAGATTTGGCTGGTTGCCAAATTAATTGTGTGGGGATTTAGTTCTAATTTTGATTTAGAAGTCTTAGCCGGAGACTTTGCTAAAGTCTTAAATTTTTTGTATGTTCTATTGTTGGTTTGTAAATCCTAATATACACTATTTTGGGTTAGATCGACAATTGTAGAACTAATTTAATATGCAAAAGTGATCATGTAACCTACAAAAATGTTCTAGCAAATCTGAGACTGTTGAATTTCACTTGCCTTGATTTTTAATGTCTAATTATGTGCAAGGACTAGCAAAGTTTTTACCAACACCTTTGAGAATTTATTGAATTACAAGGATCAATTCTACTAAGTCAAACCACTGGGTGAACTAACTTATAACTCTAAGTGGAAGATTAAGGACAACGAGCAAGCCAATAAGATGCTCCTAAGATGATGATATAGTGCTAATGTTATTCATTTGTAATCTAAAAGACAAGTGTCCTCTCTAATTATGTTATTTGGGCCTAGGTGCTAGATGTGCTTGATCAATTCTAGCTGATTCATTCCAATTTGTGGTAGCCTTTAAAAACACAATCACAACTTAGTTGATTCACAATAGCTAGTGGTAAAGAAAACAAAGATTTGAATTTAAATCTTTAATTTGAATTATCAAGGGTCAAATATTTGCTACAAAACTATGGGCATGGAGCTAATCTAAATTAAGTTCATGCTCAAGTATCTAACCTAGAGAGGGAAAATAAAATATTGATGTAATTGAGTGGAATATGGGGGTGTGTAATGGTGGGATTTGGGAATGGAGTAAATTATTTTTCAATCTCTATGTAAAATGAACCATTTTATCAATTATTTGATGTATTAAAGATAACCTAATCATCATGGGTCTGAAACATAAAGGAAAGGAGTGTGGATATGGATTTTTCAACATTACAAGTTTTTTAGTAAGCTACAAAGAGGAGAAATAATTTAAATTCCTCTAAATCAAGCTATTAAATAAAGAGTCAAGTTTCAAAAAAGTTAGTGCTATGAGGTTAGATATTGTAAGGGTGAAAAATGCATACCTTCAACTTTTCCCCTCCCTTTTGGACTCAATTTGACTCACTTGGGCATTCCATATGTAATTACAAGTGAGCAATAAGGTTTTATGTGTAAAAATTTAGCAAATGACTCAATCCTTGACTAAAACTAGCTTCACACACACCATGGTTCAAGACTCAACTTGCAAATTCCTCATTTCCTATTCTAAGTTGAATCCATAGTTGTAGATTTGAACCTAGTTTACATAACCACATATCTACCTTCCAAATTTTAAATTCATTTTCTTATGGTCCTAAGTTGACCCTTTCCAACTAGCTATTATCTATCGAGTGGAGCACAAAATATACTTAAACTTGCATAGTATGGTGTTGTATAAAAGGAAACCCTAAAAAAATTGGATCATCTAGAGAGGCATCATAGAGGGTTCAATTACACATTGCATATCATTTTTAGAGCATAACATCAACATTTTATTGATTAGAACATATTAGACATTTGCATGACTACCTAAAGTTATTTTGAACTTATTAAAAATATTGAATCAATCCAAGGGTTTGACCAAGGCAAAAGAAGGGGAACAAGTTACCCTTCATTCATAGGAGAATGAAATCTATCAATGTTTGTTTTCCTACCATGTTTAAATAATTGAGATGAAACATATTTTTGATAAATCAAGGGTAGGTACAAGCTAATGGTGGACCAAGTAGTGGCAATGGAGAAAAATTCCACTTGAACTTAGCAAATAACATGAAACAAATTAGCCTTTTTCCTCATTTCTTGGGTTAACCCAAGATGAGTTGGTGGTGGAGGATGCCCTCCTCTCTTCATAGTCAATTGAGTATGAAAATAATGCATCTCGGATGATCGTTTAAAGAAGGAAGAGAGGTCTTCCTAAACCTATTTTGGAATCCCATCCCCAAGTTAAGGGTTCAAGGACAATAAAAAAGGTGTCAAGAATTATATAGGTTTTAGTGTAATAATCCTCCCAAATCACTACAATTTTTTTACCATGTGATATTACTAACAGTAGAGGGAAGAATTAAGAAACTTGGAGAAATGGTAATTAAATGGGGTATCCAATATAGTATTACAATTTAGATATTCCTATGCAAACTTTGTAAGACATAATAATTAATCAAATCAGCATGAGGAGTGATTTTTTTGCTAAAAATAAATACTATAAATAAATTATACATACCTTGGTTGTACTACTTATAGCCAAGCCTACTTAGTCCTTTCTTTCCAATGGTTTAGACCAGGGTGCAATGTGATCCCAACCAAGTGGATTTAAGTCCCTAATCATCCCATCCAAGTGGATTTTGTGACCTATTGAGAGATGTCACTTATGCCAACATATTATGCATAGGGCAATACCTATTAACCAATTACCCAAGGAGATTTCTTATCTCTTCTAATTTGAGTTACTACTTCCCAAAGCAAGGGATGTCAAGGATTTGACCATGGGGATTAGACCAAAATCTTACTTGCCTATTCTTCTTAGAACTACCTTTTCCTCCATCTATAAGATGAATTAGTGATAGAAAATGGCATCCATCTCCTGCATGCCACTAGCTCTATGGCAGGTACATGTCACTAGAAAAAATCATCCAAGACATAGGAGTAGCACCTACCATCATTTTCTACAATTTCACTAGCTTTATGGCATGCATACCATTAGCAAAATTTATTTGAATTCAAGGTATGGTTAAACATTCTAAAGATAGAGCATGCTTCCTAACCAAATTGTCAAGATAGAGATTCAACAAGCTTATCTTATGTGGCTCATAATATTTACCAACCAACGATCACCTCAAAGGAAGAGGAATAAGCTATGTTTTAACAGGTATACAACCCTCTACCTAAGCCTTTTTATAGTTCTTAACTCCCGCCATTTTTGTGTTTCCTTAGAAGTAGGTCTTGTACTAGGCTTACCTTTATAACAAGGGAAAAGAGACTCCTAATTCAAAATAAGTCAAACCCACATACCTAAGATATGCATTTTATATGGCCATCCTATGAATTTCTAGCATTGGTATGATAGGATGGACATGTTATTCAATTTATTCCCAAGGTCCTTTCGAGCTACTACTCAACCAATAGGAGGTATCCAACACATACCATAAAGGTTGGTAAAGGTAGAAAACTCACTACTAAATGCATATGAGAGTTTTTCACTTCACTTCTTTAGGTCTTAACAAGTATCGTAATCATTTGAATTTTATTACAATATTTGTTTAACATTGAGAATTTTACAAATGTATTTGAAGAGGGGGCCTACATGTCCTAATGAATTTGGTTGAAACTATTTCTTTCACTACCATTTTTGTTTGGATAGACCCATGCCACTCCTCAACCTTAAGAATGTAATACCCACATAATGTATACATACACATACACACACACACACACACACACACACACACACACACACACACATATAACCATCTCAAACATAATATAACCATAGCATTGTAAATTGTCACCCTTGACAATTTCACACTAGGTTTTTCTCCCCCTAAATTATTGAGCCTAATTGGGTCCCTAATTTCCTAAATTATGCATTCTATAGCCCATTTGTAATCATTTTTGAGAAATTCCAAGCATTGAACAAATGCATCCAACTATTATTTTTCCCCTGACACCTAATGTCCTGGAGAATAGGGCCAGGACCCATTCACCCTAAGATGTATGGCTCCTATTTTTCCAAGGACCAATTTTGGACATGTCAGAGTGGGCATCTTAACATTCAAAATTCAAATTGCAAATGTTGGCTATCAAAATTTAATTCTCGAGAAATTAGAGAAATTCCTATAAATACCTAGTTATATTACATCATTTCAAATCTAACAAGAAGCTATCTAGGAAATCATTGGAGAAATTATTATCAAGAGCACTATCAAGCAAGTGAAGAGCAACATTTCATAGCTTTATTGCAATAACTCAAGATCCTAAAATCATGTCAAATCCTATGTGAGTTTATGTGTGTTCATGTCATCATTGTTTTGTGAAGGCTAACACTTTTATAGGTCTCCAAAGCATTCAAGAAAATCAAGCAAGCAAGATCAAGAACTTGAGGTGATATGCATGATTTCAGTCCTTCGAGGAAGTCATTGAAGGGTGGTGAGTTGTAGCACTTTGTGATTGTAAGGAAGCTAAGGTAGCAAAACAACTTCCTACAATAATCTTGAGAGGAGAATAATGTAAAACTTTACAGATCTTTAACAGTTACAAAAATTTAAACAAAAATAAACATAAATATCATGCATATTGCAACATAGTGATTTACGTGGGGAAAACCCTTGCTATATAAAAACCCCACACTCCAAAGGCCACTCAATATATTATTCAAAAATCACAAAGATTACAATATACTTGCAAAGCAAGCTTCTCACAAGAGTATCACCACCAAAGATCCAGAGACAACACGACTACTATTAGACTCTCAAAATACATCACAATACCGTAGCGATAATACAACACCCTCTTAAAATAGGGTTAGCTTCTAGGGCAAGATAAGCCAACAATATATCTATCATCAGATCTAAAATCTAATGATGAACTGTCCATATTTACAATATATCATTATATATAGAGAGATATATATCCTATCAACAATATAAGGAACCTTATATAATTGCAAGGTTGAGACACATTTTCTCAATAAATCTCCTTGTTGTCAAACACCTTGCAAGAGCAACGGGAGGGATTTTAAACATCGTCTCTTAATTGCTAGGGGCCGAAAGACCCATAGTCTTTGAACACCATCTAAACTTCTATGTGCTCATAGGCTTAGTTAATGAATCAACAACATTCATCAAGGTCTCTACCTTAACCAACTTCACCTCGCCATCTTCGACCATATCTCTAATAAAATGTTATTGTACATCAATGTGCTTGGTCTTAGCATGAAATGTTGGGTTCTTAGCTAGACAAATCGCACTCTGACTATCGCAATAAATTATCACTGCACAGGTTATTTTATTCCAATATCTAAACATAGTCTTTTAAGCCAAATGGCTTCTTTACAAGCATGAGTAGCTGCCATTAACTCAACTTCAGAAGTGGACAAAGCAACTACAACTTGTCGCTTACTCATCCAACTAATTGCACCACCAAATAAAGTAAATACATGTAAGCACTAGTTGATTGTCTACTATCAATATATCACCTGCCCAGTCTGAATCTAGATAACCATGAATATCAAGGGAAATATCGTCTTCAGTCAAATTTCTATGATAATACAAGGAATACTCTAAGGTATTGAGAAAATATATTAACACTCTTTTAACTGCATCCCAATGAACTCTACATGATTAAACATATATTAGGAAAGAACCCCCACTACTTGGGCAATGTTTGGTCTAGTACAAACCATAACATACATCAAACTTACAACTACACTTTGGTAAGGAACTCTACTCATGTCTTCCATCTCTAATTCAAAAGTGAAAGAAGGAAGTGCAGACAAAGGACTCATATCTTAGTTTCCGAATTTTCAAAAAGGGAGACCTAGACCCATTTTCGCATGGGTGAATGAGTCCCTGACAACTCTCTGAAACCAGCTTTTTATGACAAGTGCACAATATTCAAAACTTCTTAGATCTACCAAAACTTTGTCATTTATGTTTGTGTTATGCTTTAAATTGAAGATCCAAGTGTTAGCTTACATAGTTGTGGTGATTTACTATTTTTTATTTTTTCTCACAAAAGTGTTGTCTAGGCTGATACCCCCATCCTCAATCATAAGGAAATCAATATATTCCCTCATTGAGTTGACTCACCTAAGGTTTGTAAATCAATTCTTTGTGTGGATCTCATTTCCTAATGAAAATAGGAAGATAGGTACATTATACCATCCATATGTGATATCATCCCTTATATTTCTATGTTTCAATTCCTAATGTAGTTTCTTTTGCCTATGACACTTCCATAAAAAGTGGACTCATACTCTTGCACTTAACCTCCCATAGGATAATTATAGAGGAAAAAAAAAGGCACAAAATTGATGATAGGAAGAGCAATCCAAAATAAGTGACAACTAATAAGAAAAAAACACCATATGTAAAGCTTTGAAACTTGAAATAAATGTTCCAAAAGTAAAGGGCTCAATATACCATGAAGTAATTTTGAGGTTTAAAAGGATAAAGATGCAAATATCAAACTAGATGAAACCAATAATCCACCAATATGATGATAAAACCAATAAGCCACCAATATCAAAATAGATGAAACCAATGAGGCCATAGCAGCAAGGAAATGATATGTTTGAAATAATGCTTTGGTAGACATGTATGAAAAACATGGTAGCATAGATAGGGTAGTGAACTCTTTGAAAAAAATGCTTCAAAGAAATGTGGTCTCATGGTCATGGAATGCCATGGTTTTCTTGTCATGGAATTTGTCATGGAATTCCATCACCATGAGACCATATTCCTTAGACATTTTTTTAAGCAATTCACTACGTTTTCTATGTTATTGATTATTATATTATGCCTTGATGTATTGTTTCTAAGCATCCATAACTTGTTCAAAAGCACCTGCTTTAGGCTTTTAGCCATAGTAGCAAGGCAGTGAACAATTTGATAAAATTCTTTAGTAGACATGTATGAAAATTGTGATAGCATAGATAAGGCAATGAACTATTTGAAAAAATGCCTCAAAGAAATGTGGTCTCATGGTGATGGAATGCCATGACCAATAAATGGATTGTCATGGAATGGAATTCCACGACAATTCATAGCATAGACAAGGCAATGAAATGTTTGAAAAAATGCCTCAAAGAAATGTGGTCTCATGGTGATGGAATTGTCATGGGATATGAATAGAGGAGAGTAATTGAGAATAGATCATTCTAAATTAGAAGCTATGATAAATTTTTCAACACCAAAAAGTGCTCTTAAAACTAGAATTTTTGTACAAGCTACTAATAAATGGCAAGATTTATTCCTTCCTTTTCCTCAATAGCCAAGTACCATTACACCAAGTTACTACTATGAGGATTTTTTTTTTTGTGAGAATAATATGATGAATCATTTGAAATATTCATATATAATATACTTTATTCTCATTTTCTTACTCTTCCTAGCTTGCAATAAAATTTTACAATAGAGGCCAATGTAAGTGAATATGCTATTGGTGTCATCTTGCTTCAATTTGGTAACATTATTTGTTGTTATTTAGAGATTCTCACTATAGCAAGTAGAAGACATCATGCTTATGATGAAGAAATATATGCACTAGTTAAAGCTATTAGAAAATGGAGGCATTAATTATATGAAAATAAAATTTTATGCATACTAATCATGAACCTCTATAATATTTATATTTGAAATAAATTACAATAGGCAAGACAATGAAAGATAAACCTCTAATACTATTGTTGAGTGTAAATTACTTTATTTTTAATGTGATTACTACACACAAAAGATATGTTTGTTTCAATATTTAGTAAAATATTAATATTTAGATCTATGGATCTATGCCAAATATTAAATTGAGAGAGTTAGGGATGGTAAGAAACTAAGAAAAATAAGAAAATTGTAGAGGAAAGTGTCCTTGATTCAAAATTTGGTATTGTAGCAAGCTAAAGAATACTAACAAGGACTAATTGAGGGTTTCTTAAGGTTTATAAAGAACTAAGAAAAATTATGCAATTGTGTTAGGGGTTTGGGAGCATGCCTGTCTAGCCTTTGGGTGCTTGTGTCCACCTTGGGAACTTTTGTCCTCCTTGGCCACTAGTGTCCTTACATCTAAAATTTTTACAATTTTTTATATTTACTCACCCATTTTTTCAAGACATGTCACTCTTGTAGATTTCTAGGAACACCTATTTGAAGTATGAAAGGGGGAAATTTTGGTTTAGCACTATTAGGATACTACCTTAGCTAAACATCTAGATAGCATGTTTTAGCCTCCACATGTAGCAAACAAATTATGGGAGTGTATAATTTATATGTATGGATGGTAATGTTTTATGAAATTTTTTTCAACTACCAAAAATCCTACGAGGACATCTAGTGCTAAATAAAGGTACTAAGCAAATAAAAATGTCTAGTGTGCAAAGGTTGAATTAGTGGATATCTTTATATCTACAATGATGGTTGAAGATAAGAATATCTCTACAAGAATTGGGTTGGGGCCCTAGCTCGATTGGCTAAATATTTCCTATTGCAGGAGGTTGGTCACGAGGTCTAGTCTCCCCCACCCCCGTGGTACCGGAGGGTGTGTCGCGCCAGCGCCGCCGGTCACGTTAAAAAGTTTACCAGGCGCACTGCAGTTTATATGGGGTCGTGCTACCCGATTCCTGCAGTCCTAAAAAAAAAAGAAAAGAAGAATATCTCTACAAGAATGGATTATTTATGTGGAGAACTTGAGGGAGAAAACCCTACCAATTATAGGATGATATTTTGAGTGAGGTATGGATTCTAGGGTTAGGAAAAGTGTTGGGAATCTAGGGAGAGTTTTAAAGATAGAGGATTTAAAGACTTATAGCCATGGAAGAGAGTTAATACCAATACCTTAAATCTATACTTTATAAGAGAATGTACAAGAGTGAGATTGTGTATAAGTAAGAATGAATAAGGAATCAAAAAAAATTGTGGTTTCTAAATGCATAAATAAGTTTACCTAAAATCAAGTATCCATTAGGGAAGAACAAATTGTAAGGTAGGGTTCTAGAGTTCTAAAAGTCCTTAACCAAATTCAAAGTTTTTGTTTGACACTAACACCCATGGCTATTGGTTCCCCCAATGAACCAACATAGATTTAAGGAATGGGATGATGATAGCTAAGAGTGACTTTTTTTTGGCCAAGAAATGGTCAAAGTGATTGTATACACCTAAAAACGGTCATCATATTCAGTTAATTAAATACAAGCTATTTGATTAATGTTTCTATTACGTATAAATAAAGTATCACTTTATTTATATTGTTCACTCTTCTATTAATTCTCCAAAATCATATTCTTCTAAATAATTAAATAAACAAAGTATCCTAAACATGTTTATTTAATTAATCTTCCTTAATCCTGATTAAGAATTAGAGCACGTCTTCTACATTTTCTTGTGCCACCTCACAAAGGTCACATGAAAATAAATAAGCCTAATTATTAATTAGAATTATCCTCACACACTTTCACCAATTGGAAAAAGCACATGGCTTTATTCTCCCACACTTCCAACAAATTTGGAGCACATGGGTCTTTGTTTCACACACTTGGGTCTCCCATCCAAATGGCATGTTGCCCATTGGTCAAGAGATTCCTCCCACACACATGGAATTTTGTCTTTGGTCAAGGGGACAACATCTTGATTCTCTCCATCTCCATCGTCTATTCTTTCTCCTTCGAATCTAGACCGTTGATAGGTGCCACCTCACAAAATGCTTGAGAAACCCTATAAATACACCCCCTTTCCTTTGCATTTATCATCCACATTTGAAGTAAAGTGACTATGCGGGTTTTTCTTAGGAGCTTGGAGCATTCTTGGAGTCTTATAACTAGATTTTATATCATGTTTTATGTTGCATTCTCATCCTAGATTAACATATTACATCATAGTTGCATTTTATCATTCCCATTACATCATAGTTGCATTTTAGATTAGTTTTCTTTTTTGTTGCATTTGAGCATATATGCATAATCATGAATAGTTCATTTTAGTTTCATATCATCTCACTCATCTCCACTTGTTCATTTATCATCAACATCATCCTTCGTTTATCATTGTATTCATCATCCTTTTCATTGTTTTGTTTCATTTAGAAGCATGGTACCACTAATCCTTCCCGCACACATTTGCACATAGAAATCATCTTAGCTTGCATATTAAGCATCAAATCTCGTTTTCTAGGTTGTCATTTTAACAACCATTGTTCCCATAGAAATATGAGGGCCAAACGGTTTAATAAATCCCTAGAAATAAAGGACAATGATACGTATTTGAAAGGTTTGATTGTATTACAAATAGAGTAGTTTTACTTGCTTCAAACTTTGAATGTAAACCATTTCATTAAGGTTTGTGTTGACATTAAATCACTCCACATTCGACACACACATAGTGATCTCTAAAACATGTCTAAGGAATGAAAACCAAAATTACTATAGAAAATTAAGGTGAAAATTACAATGTAGGTAATTTTTGACCTTACAGACACTACAAATTAAAGGGATTCTTATGAAAAAATTATTTGGTGATGAAATATAAAAACAAATCACTAATTCAATGGTGGATATTTTATCTAGAATACCTATTTCAATACTAATTTTAGCTATGGCTATGGTGACAAAATTGAATCCCTTTACAAAAGAGACATATATAGAATAATATTCTAATAATGAAGACTTTGGGAAGAATTTTAAAGAGAAACATATATAATGGCATGGATTGCTAAGGATTGACATGGCATTCCATCACCATGAGACACATTTCTTTGAGGTATTTTTTCTAATAGTTCACTGCCTTGTCTATGGCTTGTCATGGCATTCCATCACCATGAGACCACATTTCTTTGAGGAATTTTTTCAAATAGTACCACAAGGAACAATGATATACTACCAAGGGTTTTTGAGCAAAGAAAGCTAGATTATTTTGATTTAAAATAAAATTAAGGAAAATCAAGCCATAAGGAGTCACACATAGAACTTCAGAGGATACATGCATTAAAGAACAAAGTACAATTGTACAAAATCATATGGAATTGTACTTAAAAGTACAATCATATATGGAATAGTGTTTTTTTCAATTATGAAAACTAGCTAACATTATTTTACAACACCATTAATGAATATAGGTTACCTGAGTGAAAGTTGTTTAAGGATGAGAATAGCAAGGTGTCGATGACAACGATCCACCAACAAACTATTTGACATCCAAAGCATGTTATGAGACAATCATTCATATAAGGTTCAACTATTCACATGCAATAATTATTTTTTTAATAATGGTTGCATACCTATGGACTCAACAACATAAACATATAGAGGTTTGCAGGAATGGCACACGAATCATCAACACTTCGACCCTAAATTTCCATCATATTCATTCTAATAATTTAGTTATTCTAACATTTCAAAATATAATTTAATAAAGAAAATTAAATGAACTTGTTGAATTTTACCAAAGTATCAATGTCAAATGTTTCATTCAACAAGGAATCTGTCATATCCATCTACTCTACAGCTGATGTATGTTGTGTAGTTGCATCTCGAGCACTCTCACCATCATACATGCAAACAATGTTGCAAGAATGAAAATGGCGGAATGGAACTCTAGGCCTAGAAGTCTCACCCACATCAGGCTCTGTTAGAGACCTCACACATTATAGAATGCTTTGAGTGAGCGAGCTAATCGAGTGGAGTGTGTCCACCTCAATAGTGTCCTTCACAATGGAAGGAACGGTGACATGCTCTACCATGGGTTTGGCCAAGGATCTCGGTGCCAACTACAGATTATGCACTTGCTCTATCATGTGTGGAGCCCCCACCTCTACCCTGAAAGTCTAGATAGTCAAAATAATTTGGCATCTTATTGAGGAAAAACTCATAATAGAGTTTCCTCAAAAATTCTATGCGACCTTGTAGTTATTGCATGGAGGTTGGTCAAAACCATCCACCACCACTCCCAAAACTTATTTTTAATTAATTCATGGTGGTACCAATGGATGGGAAACCACCTGCATGCAAGTTGTAAAGGTGCATTGGTTCTTGGGTCTGTGAAAAGAGCACACAAGTTGGCTTTGCTAAATTTTTCTTGTTTCACTTGCACATAGGAAATTCCACTAGCATAAAATTGTTTTAATTCCTCCCTCTTATTCAACCAAAAATAAATTTGTTCACTCATTGCTCCTACATGAGTTACAATCAACTTTAAGGATTCAACAATGCCTCTCCTATGAGGGTGGGTTGTAGCATGTTCATTTAATCTAGCAATCAATTCTTCAAGCTCCTTTTTGTTGTTTTCTGTTTAGTTTAATTTTTTTTCTTGAATTCTTATGGGATGCCAATGAATTGAGTCAGGGGTTTGATGTTCTTGTTCGAGAGGGTCTTCGTGAGGAGGTGATTGTGAATTATCAATATTTGAAGGTGGAGATTGATTTTCTGGAAATTAAAACAAAGTTTAATTAAGAAACCTATTTCAATCTACAATTTAATTCAAATTTGAAACAAAAACAATAGAAATACATACATCTTTGACGTCTTGGTGGCATCCTTGCGAAGAATCACAAGCTAAGAGTGCAAAAATGATCTTGTTTTAGCGAGTGTGGGTTGCAGAGGTAAAAAAGCCAAGCACAAATCACAGGTTGCATATTATGAGGGGTTAAATGTGTTGGTTTTTTATCTAACTTTTCTATTTGGCAAGCACCAAATTTGGCGCATGTAAAAAGCACTCTTTTGGGTTTTTTAAAATATGGTACATTTTTTGTGTCACAAATTGGTGCACTTACCCATATATGAATATTGAATTGTATGGGAAAATTTGATTCACTTTCCCTGCTACTATCATCATTGCATTTTGTGAATAGGTTTGTGAGATTATAATCATCATCAAATCCATCAAATATACTTCTTGTAATACGAATCCACTCCTCTTTTATCATTTGTTTGGGACCAACACAATATTCAATAACTGAAAAATTTGATGAATAGTTGGCCTTTGTATTACTCTTGCATTTCACACCAAAAGTGTCAACCTAAATATGATAGTTTTGGTTGTCATCTCAGGAGTAAGAAGATTCAACTTCACCATATATGTTGCTATTAAGCTCAATAATTTCATTACCTGATTTTCCATTAGCACCTTGACCATCCTCCCATTCAAAAAATTATTTTGTTTGACCATTAGTATTGCCTTTGGAAGTCATTTAAGAGTAATTTGGATTAGAATTTGATTAGTGTTCATTTAAATTACATCAATTATTTGATGCAAATTTTGAATTTGGTTTATTTTGATGACACCCTTGGTTCAAAATTTTGTTCTTCTCTACAATTGAAAGTGGGATGTAGAGATCTATCATCAAATCCAACAAACATTTGTTGTGTTCTATTGCTTAAATTTATGGGAACATTTGTATTATTCTGCTTCACATGGAGCATTTGACCTAAAGTGTCTATCATTGTATCAATCTTTTTTCAAACTTATTTGAAAGAACTATCCCCAAAGGAGTTTTTTTCTCTCTATTTGGTATATTCACCTATTTTGTCACATATGGAATAATTTTTTTCATCAAAGGGTTAACTTCTCTTTCACATGTTGGCAAGATCCAACTTTGATAACATTTGTGACATCTCGTTTAATTTTTTTTGTATATATCAAACCCCAAGCACACAATTATGATCATTTCTACTCAATTTATAAATAAATAATTAATATTTATTGCTTCTGAATGAAGTCAATTTAAAAAAATTTAGTTAATATGTTTGATTCTTTATTATGCCGAAGGTGTGTCCCTATTTGAGTTCTACGAACTCATTTTGTCCGTGAACAAAGGAAATTACCCGAGAAGCCCGACCAGGTGGTTAATCCAATCTCAGTCATTCATTGATATTGATCCTAATTCATTGTGAGCATCCCAAACCTTTACATTTACCTATCGAGGATACTAAACAACATTCGGTCCCCGATTAATAGTTATAATATAGGGTCTTAATTACGATTAGAACATGATTTGGTGATCTTATATCACAAGTGTATTGGTTCTAGATATCCTAAACTAGTATATTAAATTAGTAAGAAACCCCTTAAACATTCATGTACGATGATAATCCGGTAGAATAAATATCTCACTTAGGCTTCATTTGCTAATAATATGGGTAATAATACTCAGTATTTATTCATAAATGTGACAATAATGTGAAGCCCCAATATGGCTCCAAATGATAGTTGACTAATATGATCAAGCATCATGATCCTAATAATTTTGTCATCAATCTCTAGAACGTGTCATGCCTCAATAAGGTCATACAAAATTATTTAAACTTAAAAAGATTTAATCTAGTTATAAGCTTGCTATAAGAAAAGTCAATATGTAAGTTGACTTTAGATGGTTGACAAAACTATATCCATTGGATTGACATCCAAGTATATACATATAATAATAATACATTCTTAATCTATTAATATCCTTTATCATCTAGTGAAATCCATTACTTTTAAAATAGTTTTAGTTCACGAAATATGAAATGTTCACCCTTGCCCCCTAATGTCCTTTTGAACTTTGAAAGGTATATCCACCATTACAAACTTGGGATAAACATAATCAATTTGTAAGTCATACTTGAGACAATTCACAATGCTATGCTCATCATATTGTCATATAAAAATACACTCCGTAATATTCATAGTAATGGTATTCTTAACCTTTCGATTTCTATTACCTTATGATATAATCTCTTATTCTTGTAATAGCTTGGTTCTCAGACTAGATAATAAATGCACCCGACACCTTTAATAAATTATGATCTTAATGGTTAGGAATAAGATATTAGAGGATGATATACTATATGATTGCAATGATTTGTATCCTAACTCACATCATCAAACTAAATGATGGTTCCCTTCTATTCAATCAGACAACTATTTGGTACAATTATGCTACCCTTCTTGTAGTTCACTCGATAGTTCTAATGGTAGGATTCTTATACTTAAAATCTATAGCTTCATGATCTCATCCTTCTTTCGGCTAGGTATGGTATATTATGCTTAACCAGTCTGTCTACTCCCTTAATCTCTCCTACTGCTGTGACTTGCATAATTCATTCCCAAGTCCTACTATTAAACCCTATATCAACTTAGGAGAGGTGATATTAAAAAAAATTAACATTATTGACTACACCCATTCATTCCATTTATTCCTCACTGTCATTGACAAGGTTCAGCATATATAAGCAAATTCTAGATACAGATTTCAGTAGTGTAAGGCAATATTTTTCCTTCTACGCTATACTACAGGTGCATTCAGTTTATGAACAGGTATAACTGCAGTAGATTGTCCTCAGATCCTTGATCAGAGAATGCAGATTATAAATTATGAAGAAAATTAATTACAATTTGGAACCATTCAAAGAGAACTTGGGCATAACTACTTCTTTATTAAATTAGATGGATAAATTTGTAAAGACCAGCCTTTCAACCATAACAACTATCAAAAATCCCTTCCAATTGATTTTTACTGACCATCTGTACCCTGTTTCTAGGAACCATTTTGAGGGCGGGCAAGCAAGAGGTTGTTTATTTTTACTTAAAAGTTTCTAGAGCCTTTTTAACAGACCCATTTTGAGCACACCTAGTTACAAATTGCCCAAGGTCACATTTCTTTAAGCCATTTTATTA
>VDFB02392707.1:0-30880 GCA_007258455.2 Sequoia sempervirens | reverse complement strand
TTCCTCTGATGAGATCTATAACACAATGATTCGAGTTAACTTCTTATCTTCATTCAAATTGATCAAAATAGGGATGCATAACACATTAGTGCAACCATTACAAGATTCTAGTCAAAAATTATCTAACTCATTTCTAAAACCTAAAAATGGATATTTATAACTATATTCTTATTGAATTCAAAACATGGTGTTAACTGCCAAGATTCAAGGCATCTAAACTAAAGACTAGAATAGAACTAAAACAAGATTGAGAATATATAGAGGGAAAAAAAATGCCAGATCAACGCTGGGACTAGAAGTTCCTAAACCGACTAAAAGGAGTTGATTTGAAACTTCAGTGATTCATCATCCAGCTGGGCGATCAATGACGCGATTGTCTTCATGTGATTAAACAAGGAGTTTAACTTTACCATCAGTCACTAGTCTTTAAACACTATGAATAAAATCCTTACGAATAGGATACCAATTATGACAGTAAAAGATTAAAATTGCATAATTAACTCATCAATATCATCACAAAAGTAACACATTTAATATAAAGCATTACCTCTAATATATTTACCAAATTAGCCAACATAAAATAAAACAAGTAAATATATCAGTCTATAGTCTACCACTAGTCATGTTAATTAATAAAATAAAAAAGTCTTTTAAAACATAAAATGACTATTTGAAAGTATCTCTAAGCCATTCATCACAACCCCTTAGGTGGAATTGACGTGGAAGTCAATTGAGTCCCTTGAATCAACATAAATATTTTAAACATATGTTCATGATTGAATTATACATTAAAAAGTCAAGTTAAATAATTATTTCATATATAATTTAAAAAATTGAAATCAAAATACCCCAAGGTTCTTGTCGACTTTGACTGGTGTCGACATATATACTTGAGGTGTAGATGATTGCCCTATCATTAGTGTCATCTACACCAAACAGTTTGATTGTTAAAATGTATTGTAATTTTTTTGATATATATGTTCATTAAAATTATTATAAATTCAACATATAGATGCATATTTATACTTGTGTCATACTATCCTCAGGGTGATGCTCTGCAATAAGAAATTTATGAATGAACTGAGGTGACCAGATGATCCACCAGAATCTCCATGTCCACCCGAACTGGGTGTGGCCTGATCAGGTCCATAGGATAGTTGATGGCAACTAGTACATACATGTGGTGTCAACACTCATGGAGTGGTACTAGGACTAACTCCATAGACGTTCACTCCATCATCGTAGTCTCTATGCTCCCTAGCCACTATCGCACCTCGAGTATATATGTTGACACCTCTCCCTCCTTCCCCCTCTTTCTCTCTCTTCTCCCTCCCTCCCTCCTTCCCTCTCTAACTTTCTCTATCTCCCCATCTCTCTTAGTCTATCTCTCTCCTTCCTTCCCTCCCTCCCTCCCTCTCTCTCTATTCTCTATCTCTCTCCCTCTCTACATATGTCTATCTCCCCTCTCCCTCTCCTTTTATCTCTCTCTATCTCTCTCTCCCTCTACTCTCTATCTCACTTCTATCTCTCCCTACCTCCCACCCTCTCTCTCTTTAATATCTATCTTTGTGTCTGTCTCTCTTTTTGTCTCTATCTCTGTCTTTGTCTTTGTGTCTGTGTCTGTGTATCTCTATCTCTATCTCTATCTCTATCTCTATCACTATCTCTATCTCTATCTCTATCTCTATCTCTATCTCTATCTCTATCTCTATCTCTATCTCTATCTCTATCTCTATCTCTATCTCTATCTCTATCTCTATCTCTATCTCTATCTCTCTCCCCCCTCTTTCTCTCTCTCTCCATTTCTCTCCCCTTTTTCTCCTTCACTATTTGCTTCCCTCTCTACTTCTCTCTATCACACCATTCTCTCTCCCCCCTCTTTGTCTCTCACTCTCTCATTCCCTCTCAATCTCTCCACCTTCCTCCTCTCTCCACTTCTCCCTCCCTCCCTCTCTCCCCCTCTCTCTCCTTTCCTCTCTACTCTCCCTATCTCACCTCTCTCTCCATTCTCTCTCTCAGTCCCCTCTTTCTCTCTCATTCTCACATATCTACCTTCCTCCTCCCATTTCTCATTCTCCCAACCTTCCTCCCATTTTTGTATCACATCTTGGTGTACACAAAAGAGAAAGAGAGGTAGGTAGAGAGAGTGTGGTAGGGATTTATAGAGGGAGAGATAGGTAGAGATATGGAGAGGGGAGATAGAGATAATTAGAGAGGTAAGGAGAGATGGAGGGAGAGGTAGGTGGAGAGAGGGATGGGGAGATAGAGAGAAGTAGAGAGGGAGGGAAAGGTAGGGAGGGAGGGAGAGGGAGGAGGGAGGGTGAGGAAGAGAGAGGGGAGGGAGAGTGGGTGAGGAGAGATAGTTGAGATAGATACAATTAGAGAGAGAGGTGATAGAGATAGAAGTAGAGAGGGAAGGAGAGATGGAGGGAGAGGTCAGGATGGATAGAGAGAGGTGAGAGAGAGGGGAGGAAGGTAGAGGTAAAGAGGGATAGTTGAGACATATAGAATTAGAGAGAGAGGTAGGTAGAGGGAGGGTGAGTAGAGAGAGAGAGCAGAGAGAGAGACAAAGAGAGATGTGATAGAGAGAAAATTAGAGAGGAAAGGAGGAATGTGGAGAGGTTGAGAGAGGGAAGGAGAGAGGGATAGGTAGATAGAGAGAAGTAGATAGGGAAGGAGAGATGGAGGGAGAGGTAGGGATGGAGAGAGATAGAGATAGGTAGAGAGAGGGAGGGGGAGATAAAGAGAAATAGAGAGGGATGGAGGGGTCAGGAGGGAGGGAGAGAGAGGTGAGATAGATCAATAGAGGTAGGTAGAGAGAGGGAGGGGGAGATAAAGAGAAATAGAGAGGGAAGGAGAGAGGGATGGAGGGGTATGGAGGGAGGGAGAGAGTTGAGATAGAGAGAGAGAGAGTAGGGAGGTAGGGATAGGTAGGTAGAGAGAGGTGAGAGAGATCAATAGAGAGAGAGGTAGGTAGAGAGAGAGGTGTTGTGCAGTTTTCACACACACGCCCCACTAAAAGCAGGGACCCTCTCTTGCTTTGGTTTTTGGTGCTTTTAGCCCTCTGGTTTTGAAAATTTGGTTGCTTTGAGGTGTGCTTAAATGTTTACTTTGCTCATGGAAATGGTCCCTTGAAGTCATTCTTTGAAAATATTAAAGTTTTTAGGTGTTTATGGGTTTTTCACTGGTTTCAGGAATTTACTCCCTGGGCGGATTTCCCCGATTTCCATTCATGCCTTGGATACTCGACAAGGACTGTTTTGCAGCGTGCTTCAGAAATTCTGACTCTTCACGGAATTCTGTGCCTACCAAAGTTTACCAAAATTCCTTCACCTCCTCGGATCCTCGAAACTTGTCTTGGGTTATCTTGTCACCTCATTTATGCTTGATTGTATGGATTCTGTGGTTTGTGTTTAATAGATTTTGGGAGTTTTTATGCTGAGAATTGGTACCATTTGTTGTGCATCAAGTTAGAGAGCTCGGTCCTTGAAGTGCTATTTTCTATTTGGTATTGAAGTTCTGAACTATTGGCTTTGGTGGCATTCCTCTAGTGTCATTTTCATCTACGTGTGAATTGAAGCTTGTTACCAGTGGTTGTTATCTTGAATTCGGCTTCATCCATGGTATGTACACTATGCCTTTGTTTTCAATTGATGAATATGAATGGTTTCTGGTGCCGAAGGCATCTGTTGAGTTTGGTTTTGGCATGCTTGAGGGTTTTGGAATTAAACTAGGGTTACCCATCGATCTCTTTGATGCCTTCCCTGAATTTGATGTCGCCTTCCTTTTGATAGATAGATAGTGCTGGCCATTGCTAGGCTTAACCCAGGAATTCAACCCTATGTGTGATGTCGATCTGCTTTATTTTGATCTAGGATTCCTTGAGTTCGATAAACTAATGACTTGGGTGAATTCAAACCTTTTTATTTTGCACTTGGATTTAGTAGCTACTAGTTTTGAAAATATTAGAGGAGTTTATCATGATCCAGTTGAATAGGTGCATGAGTTGGAATTGAGACTGGGTGCTTACGGAGAAATCTGAGGGTTTCAATCTTTAGTTTCATTGCCAATATTAATCAAATCACCCTTGGATGAGTTAGGAATCTGGTTTCATCAATCAACGATTTGAGACAAACAATGTTCAAGCCTAAATCCCCAAATTCATGATCATTTGATAAATTTGGGTGAAAACCTTGCGAAATCAAGACCCTCAAGATTTTGAAGGCTTTGCGGAATTTCTTTACCTGTGGAAAACCCCAAATTTCCATCACTCCTTCATTTTCTCGAAAAAATGTGAAACCATGCTAGGTTTGCGAATTTCCGTCCTTGATGGAAATCCCCAAAAAATTGCCAAACATGAAGATTTGTAGGGATGGATGCATTATTGATGAATCATTTTCATATCTCATGATTGATTTGAATAGTTAAAAGATGAATGATGCTATCTCTAGGGTTATAATGTTAATTGAGTGGCTTTTTGAGTGATTATTATGCTTTCATCACTAAATTCCGTTTGGCCCAGAAATCCCCAAAATTCCCTCTTGGCTTGATTTCTGCAAAGAGGTTAAAATCCTGAGATTTTAAGAAATTGTGCTTTATGATGTTTTAAGGGGTTTTGATTATTTTTTTGGCTTATTTGATTGATGAATAAGTTATTTGTGATGGGCTAACCTTGATCCTCATGTTGTAAGGGAAATTTATTGTGATCTTTTGTTGAGTGTAGCTAAAACAAGCAAGATAATTGCCAACAAAGTCAAGGGCAAGAAAATGGATACTGATGTTGAAGGATCCTCTATCTAAGAGGTTGAAAGGATCAAATTGGATATGAAGAGAAATATTCATGAGACCAAGTTGGGTTCCATCTAGTCAGAGGTGGCTGATACAAATGTGGGAAGGTGGGATTATGAGGAATTCAAGGCAAGGATGGAAATGCAGGATCCTCCTCTATTGGCAAGAAGATTGGTAAGCTCTGGGTTGGCTCATGTGGTTGGCTTTCCTTCTATAGTGTAGTGCTATGAGTTGGTTTTGGAATGTGCTAGTCATTATGATCCATGCACACCGAGAGTAATCAGCCCCTAAGGTAGGGTGCTTGCAAACTTCTCTCCTGTTTTAGTAGCCCAAACTTTTGATATGCCAAATAGATCCCATGTGGTGCAGTTTGATATTGAGATAGCTAAGAAGTATTATATAGAAGATACAAACAAGTCTTTATAGGTTATCAACTCTTGGCTGGAAAAACCTAAGGCACATATCTCCAAGTTTCCAAAGCAATTGTTTAGGGAAAAATTCAGGTCATAGTACTATGATGCAATCACTCTTCTTAGTAGAGTGATGGGCTTGAAGAGTGCAAGGTTATTTGAAAGTTGGATGTTTTATATGATAGTGAGAATGGAGCAGGATGTAGATTATCATTGGGCAGGCATAATCAGTGCTATGATCCATGAGTAGTTGTGCAATGCATTGCAAACCAAGAGCTTCACCATGACTTCCTACTTGGTCTATGCCTTGGAAAGATTCCATCCATACAAGGGATTGAGAACTCAAGGGTTTTTTGGATAGGATGTGATCTATGAGGTCGATCCCCAGTTTCATTTGGGAAGTTCTAGCTATAGAAGGGTGAATGATGCATTCACTATGTACATTACAAGGTTACTCCAAGGTGCAGAGCATGTGAGGATTTCTGATGATGCTAAGGAGTTGATCCAGAAGTTTGGAGCATGGTTCATATAATTTCCCACCTCCTACATAAGGATTGATGGCTATCAGAGAGCTCCTTATAGATTGCCTAGGTACCCAATTGATCACATCATAATCTTAGAAGTTACTAGGCAAATCTCTGACTTTGATGCTATTGTGAAGAAAGACATACATAAAATTGGTTTTGGCATTGATTTTCCATTGAGAATAGCAATCCATGAGGCTTTCCCTTCCCTGATCACAACATACTCCTCTAAAGAAGAGATGGGAACTCTGGGTTTAACATTTCAGTCTAAGAGGTCCAGATTTGATAAAACAAGGGGTGCACAAAAGAAAGCTAGTAGAGACTTCAAACACAAAGATGATATTGAGGATTATTGGGCTAATTGTAAAGATGAATTTGAGGTCAGAAGGAAGAAGTTCTCTAGGTTGCCACCCAATTTGATTAGATTATATAGCATCAAGGACATCCCTAATAAGATTGATGATGATGGGGAGGTGATTCAAATCCATGATTATGAGCCAATCAAGGACAAGCCAGTCGGTGAGATTGACTGGCTGGAAGAAGAGAAGACAAAATTGGAACAAATCAAATCTCTTGTGATTAAATACACTAAATTATGGATCAATCACAAGATTTGGGAGTTGGATAGTGAAGGGAAGCAATACACTTATGATTTGATGGGGAACTTGGAATCCTACTCCACTTTTGAGGAAGATGAATAGGACTCATAGGGAAAAGAAAAGGTAAGTTCTCCCTTCAAGATCAAAATCAAAGGTGTCCAAGCAGAGGATGAAAAAGAAAAGAAAAGGAAGCCTATTGCCAAGAAGAGGAACACTACCTCAAAGGAAAAGACATTTTCTCAAGAGGAGGAGCATGAAGAGGAAGGGAAGAAAGATGATGCTCCTATGCCCAAAAGGAGAAGGGTGGCAAGAACATCAAGAAAAAATAACGAGCCTCCTAAAGGATAAGGAAAAGAGGGAACAAGACCACAGTTAATAGATGTTGAGAGTTTTGGGGAAAAGACACAAGTCTATACCAGGAAGACTAGAACTCATTCTCCTAAAGGAAGTGTGGTGAAAGAAGGTGCCCCTGCAATTTCCTCTACTATGCCACAACAAGAAGACACTTTTGCACCTCCCTCAATGCAAGAGTTGCATAATGAAGAAAAGGAGTCCACAAAGGCAGTCATTGATGATATCCATTGGGGTGAAGGTGAAGAAGAATTCAAGGATGGAGATCTTCATAGTGCAAAGATAGAGATTGGAAATATCTTGTATTCTTCCTTGGTGTCATATGAGGACTCACCTATTGGAAATGAGGGATAGAAAACCATGGAAAAGGAAAAAGCACATGAGAGAACTCCCTCTCCAATCCAAGTGATAACAGAGATACTTGATTAAGAAGAAAATCATAATCTAGAGGAGAATAAGGAGGAAGATAAGAGGGAGGAAAAAGGTGAAGGAGCTCCTACAGTGCAAGATTTGAATGTTGATTCCTCCATAGGTTGACTAGAACATGAGAGGCAAGATGAACAACAATCAGATGTCTCTACTCCTAGTTGGCTCAGTGGGAGGTTAAAGAGCAAGTAGGTGGTTGTAGATGAAACTACTCCAAACTAGGATGAATTGTTAGCTAACATTGGAAAGGGAAAATCAAAGAAGAAGACTAAGGTGATTTCTAGGATCACTAGGGATGAGGAAGATAACAAAATAATCCACATTGGTACTCCTGTAGCAGACAAGAGCAAGGGTGAGATAGTCCCTCAGGATTACACCATTTAGACAATAAAATTAGGGCCCACAAGCAAGGATCAAGAGAAAGAAGAGTTCCAAGTGTCTTCCTAGGCCATCCTAAGGAGGTTAGATAAAGAAACAAAGGAGAAGGAGAGGTTGCAGAAAAAATTAAATGATACATAGAGATATGTGCAACATCTAATGAAGCCTCTGCAAGCTATAGGGAGTGAAGGAGTGGCCCCTGAAGGATTGTTGCCTAAAGAGGCATTTGGTGAGCTTGAGAAGATGAAGGCTTCCACACAGGATACTCATGAATGGTTACAAGGAGTAATGCTTAAAAGAGACAACATGATCAAGGACATCTTGTCAACTGGTGGAGATGCACATAGGTCATTTGAGTGGTTGCAGAATGTGTTGGGACAAGATAAAACTGATGTCGACCTTCTCCTGCACAAAACAAGAACCATCATGGATTATACTAAGGAGAAATTAATAAGTGATGAAATCTCTCCCTCCTCAAAGGTTTCTGAACCTTGGGAATGGTATGAGGCCCTGCAGATCAAACAGAGGCTTCTAAATAAAATTCATAAGGAAGGTCAGTAGGTAGGAAATACTTTGAATGATATCTACAATAAGTGTATTTCATCCTTTGAGATAATGACTGGGAGGAAGAAGTTTGCACCAAAACATCTGAGCTTGGAGCAATTAAGGAAGTGGTGGCATGAAGTTTATGCCCCAATTGATGATGGCCCAATCACAACCCACCATTTAGATGATGCATCCACCTATATTACTGTCATGGAGAAATATCAAGATCTCAAGGTGGAATGGGATAAGGTCGTCAAGGAATCAAGGGAGGAGATTAAATCTATTGAGAGGAAATTTAAAGTGTTAATTACTCCACCTTTGGCCGACCTAGAGGGGATTTTTCTTAAGGTACAAGATGAATTGGATCGAGATAAAGACAAGGGTCCAACTAATGAGTGACTGCATCAAGATTTGTGCTTCCCATTATCCCTCCTTTTGTTTCTTGCATGCATTGGACTGCACTACATTGGAGAACCTAGGCGGACCTGGAAGGAGCCTCAAGCATTTAATGCTATATTTTATTTTGTTCTAGAAACCTTCTTGGCTGACTTTTTTGTGGCCAATTATCATTGTAACCCTATTTGGGCCGACATAGCATGAAATTTCTATAAATAGGGCATTTTGCCTCTTTTGCAAGGGCTAGATAATTAGACATTGGAGCAAGTTAAGTGATAGAGCAAGAGTTAGAGCTAGGAGTTAGTCTTATTTTGAAGCAAGTGTTGTAAAACAAAATACTAGAATTGTTGCTACTCTTGGGTGATTTAATACAAGTGAAGACATTGTGCCTTGGTGATATCTCTTGTGCTGATTTATCTTGCATGGTTCTTGTTGTTCTATCTTTTGAGATTGCTTGGGAAATATTTGATATATGTGTTAGAATTAGAGTTGGATATGATTCAATGGTGTTTATGGTTTGATGCTTGAAGTGTTTGTAGCAATCCATGGTCCATACTTTTTGCAACTGGTTGATTGTGAGTTACTTTGTAAAGTTAGCCTAGAACTCATATTCACTGTGTTTAGTTCAATTGTGAATGTTTGTTCATTTCAATTTCAATAGGGTTGGTTTGAATGAATGTTCATGATTTGAAAATATTTAATGCCTTAGAAGATTGCACTATCTTTGTAAGATTGCAGATGAAATATGGGTCAAGCAGGAAATAGTTTTGGGGGTATTTCATCATTTGCATTATTGGTCTTAGGAGTAGTTTTAATCTTAGAAATATCTCTTAAACCCTTATCTTTTTCTATTTTTTATTATCTGGGTTAGATTTAGGATTTGAAGTATCACTATATTGCAAAATCAAATAAGTTCTAAGATTCAAAATTTTTTCGTAAGGTCCCTTTGTGATTACCAACATTTTCACATATTATCTGAGTTGTTTATGCATTGTCAAGACCTAACATTAGAGACCTTGGGGTTATCTCTTGAGGCTCGCTGATAGAGATCTACTTTCAAGAGAGATAGGATACTTGTATCTTGTCTGAGTTGTTGTGCAAAAAATACCATCAACAAGAGGGAGGGGAGATAGAGAAAAATAGAGAGGGATGGAGGGGTATGGAGGGAGAAAGGTGAGATAGAGAGAGAGAGAGAGGAGGGAAATAGGGATAGGTAGGGAGAGAGGTGTGAGAGAGATGAGATGGAGGGACATGTGAAAAGAGATAGTTTAGATAGAGATAAGTAGAGAGTGAAGGTGGGTGGAAGGGAGAGAGAGAGAGAGAGGGGGGATAGGTAGAGAGAGGGAGAGGAGATATAAAAAGAGGAGGGAGGGAGAGAGAAAGAGGGATAGGTAGGTAGAGAGAAGTAGAAATGGAAGGAGAGATGGAGGGATATGTATGGATGGGGAGAGAGAGAGGTAGGTGGATGGGGGGATAGAGAGAAGTAGAGAGGGAAGGAGACGGGAGAGAGAGGTGAGTGAGATGTGTGTTGGAATTTTTTTGTCATTGATGTCAAAAGTGTCGTATGAGCAGTGCCAATCATGCAAATGCAAAGGAAATATTTTGCATGAAGTCAAAGGTGGATCTATGATAAAATAAAAAGTTGCAAGAAGTTGCTTCAATATCATAAAATGTCATACATTATTGTTCCAAGCTTCTACCATTAACAAATGGTTTCCAATGATAATATTTCCTATGTGGTGTAATCGGTGTTTACTCTTTCATCAGAGTGATATCAATATTTTTGCAAGACCAGGGAACTTGTCCCCTCGATTTTGTGACAACAAGAGTTGCATGTAAATGATAATGTGGTTTGCATTAGGTTGACAAAAGTGTTTTGGAGTGACACCATTTTCACTCCCTTCGATATGGCAATGGGTGAAGTCAACAACAATGTTTATAGCTTGGACATTACTCCACGCCAACTATATGATGACCAATGATGTGTCTAGTGGACCCTACATGGTGATGGCTATGCAATTAAGGTGGGACTGAGCACTGGTGGATAGTGACGTTAGAAGGTGCATATGTGGTAATGGCCCACTTTCCCATTGATAATCCAGTGGATCTCGATCAAGACCTAAAAGGAAGTGGGGATTGGTGGAAAGGTGATGTGGATAGATGGATTGGATGACAGGTGAATGACATATGGTAAACAATTACTTGTTGATTTTGCATCCTTGTTGTAAATCAATGTTTGGTCAATCGATGTATTTGATGATGGAAATTTAATGTAAAACGACACAGCTAGGGCATGAAATCTTGGCATGGGAAGACATAGGTGTTAGCAAAATTTCTTATGTAAACAAACACAACTATAAATTCGTTTGATCCAATGGTGAAGTAATGACACAGATTCTTACATCAATGAACAAGGGATGAGATCGATCTGAGGAAGAGGATGATCAAATATAATCACTTGCATAGATTATCAGGTATACATCCATCAAGGATTTTGTTAGCTATTGGATGAAGATGACAGTTCTAAGGCAAAGAAGAACACATAGTTTGAATTGGAATCCATTGCACAAGAAAATGATGAAACGTCATAGAAAATCCTAGAAACACCTCGTAAAAAATGAAATAATTCATTGAATTTCAATTAGGTTTACAATATGATTGTGTGTTGCTTCTTGATGAAGGCAGAAGTTGTTATATATTAGAAATTCAAAGATAAGAATTGGTTGGTCTATGTGAAGAAAGTCTACAATTAGTGAGTAAAGTGTGTTACTATATCAGTTTGTAAAAATATGGAATGTACACTTGAAGTTGTTTACAGTTGTGTGTGAGAGTGAACATAGAGAAAAAATTATGTATTGAATTGATGCATTATAGGTTTTGTAGAACCAATTTATGCATACTTGAATTTGTAAATCTATAGAGGTGGTCGCCTTAGTTTGTGCTGAGTTGGAGCTTAGAGTAGGGTATTGTAGCATCCTTGAAGTTGTAGCTTCTAAAATAGGGAGTTGGTGCTTCCTTAGGGTTGGAGCCCTTAAAATTGTAATTGAACTTCAGTGCTTGTGAGGTTGGATTAGGACAACAAATCCTAGTAGAATTTCTCACCTTGGTTTTTCCCATTTAGATTTTTCCATATACATCTAGAGTTATCTATTGTTATTTCATCTGCATGTGATTGTGATATTGGTTTATGTTTTAATCAACACATTAAGTATTGTAGAAAATTATCTGCTTGAGGGTCTTAAGGATTGAGAGCTTTAAGATCTACTGATTCACCCCCCTCTCAATAGATTGTTGTGTTCCAATAGTGTGTGAGAGAGAGAGAGAGATTGAGAGACAAAGAGACAGAGAGAGACATAGAGACATATATATATAGAGATAAAGAGAGAGAGATAGAGACAAATATAGAGATAGAGATAGAGATAGAGATAGAGATAGAGATAGAGATAGAGATAGAGATAGAGATAGAGATAGAGATAGAGATAGAGATAGAGATAGAGATAGAGATAGAGATAGAGACAGAGACAGAGAGATAGAGAGACAAAGACAAAGACAAAGACACAAAGAGATAGATAAAGAGGGAGAGGAAGGGAGGTAGGGAGAGATAGAAGTGAGATAGAGAGTAGAGAGAGAGAGATAGAGAGACAAAGAGAGATAGGAGAGGGGGAGGGGAGATAGAGAAATGTAGAGAGAGAGAGGGAGAGAGAGAGAGAGAGATGGAGATGGATAGGTAGAAAGGTAGTTCTTGAGCTCAAGGGAGAGAGAGTCAGATAAGGGGATGGAGATAGTGAGAGAGTGAGGTCTTGATTATAAAGGATAAACAATAAGAGAGAGAGAGAGAGAGTTCTTGAGCTCAAGGGAGTGAGAGTCAGATAAAGGGATGTGGATAGTGAGAGAGAGAGGTCTAGATCATAAGAGATAAACAATGAGTGAGATAGAGAGAGATGATAAAACTTGCTAATTATTAAAATTTGACCTCCTAATGACTAAAATTTAACATGCTAATTATTGAAATTTGACTAAGTTTAAAAAATTATAAGACCTTCCAAAAAAATTGCATTATAACTCTAAGAGATCTGAAACCACTCTCAAACATCTTGAAACTATATACATGAAATATAACTTGAAGTATAATAAAGTAAATGACAACTTATACTTAAATGTTTATTTCATGTATATAGTTTGATTGACTAAGAAAGACAAAGACAAAGCAAAAAGAAACAAAAAGAAAATACATTCAAAAAACTCGTCATTCACATTTGGCAAGCACCAAATTTGGTGCTCACCAAATGGATTGCATTAAGAAATAACAACCCTTTGGGTTGGATTTTCCTTGGGCATCCAACCCAAAGGGTTGGACGACCATTTCATGCCAAGGACATGATTTTCTGAAAGGGTGATAAAATTTCACACATTTTTGGTCATGCTCTCCATCAAGTTTGCACATGTTTCAATGCAAATTTATAAAAAATACTGTGATGATGTCAGACTCTCTCTAGCTATCTAAATATATTATAATTTTTTTTTGTTTTGATTATGTTAAGGTTTTCATCTATAACTTCTCCTATTAGTGCCTCTATTATTTGTCAAAAACCAACATGTGTTAGTTTGGATATAGATTTTTACTTGTTCATCAAATTTTGAAATAAATTACATTTTTAGAAACTAGACTCCTTCTACACACAATAAAAAAAGAATTAATTTTTTATTAGTTTTCAAAAAATTTAGGGGGGAGAATGCTCAAATTTTAGCTTTTTAGGATGTGTCCACTTTGAAAATTAGTAAAATAATATATATTCATTAAAAATTCACCAAAAAAATGGGCATAAACTACATGGTGTTAGATAATTTCCCACCATTGTAATTTTGGAAATTTTGAAAAAAAGTTAACTTTTTAGGGAGACCATAACAGACACTATCCTATTTTGTTTTATAAAAACAAGACCACTATGGTGGCCCCCTTCTTCAAACCCTTAATCTTCATTTTTTTTTTTAAATAGTAGCTTAGAAAGTAGATTCGGAGCACTACAACTCTTGTTCTTGTTGCATCTTCAAATTTTGAGCATAACTATCTTCATTTTCTGGTGAGCATCAAACTTTATTGATTTCAGAAGAAAAAAAAAAGTGTCATCTTAAGAGCCATTTTTGTGTCACAATTTCGTGCACTTACCCCTACAACCAATGTATCTATTTTATTTAGAAAAAAAATTGTGGCAAACATCTACCCATCAAATTTATATGAAGAATATTTAATTATAAAGCCCCAATTCATTTTTTTTGTGGATAAATATTTGTGACATTTGCTTGCAATAACTTATTGTATTTATTTTCTAAGGAATTTGTACACTTGAAATGAAAAGTGAAAGCAGTCATGAGAAAGTGAACAACCTTTCCCTATATAATATAATATATTTTCTTTATACAGGGGTTACATAATTGGGGAGGTGACTAGGAGTTGTGACTAAAACTACTTTTTCACAAAGCACACCACAAATTATTGAAAAAGGAGCAAGCCAACTCTAAGAAAACCTTGCACAATTTTTTTTTTTTCCAAGTTTTGTTATATTTTATGTTCAGCTTTGAATTTTTTTCTATATGTTTGTGGTGTCTAACTCATTTTGTGCCAAGCTTAAGGAAACTACCAACCAACCCTATTAGTTGGTATACTACCAACTATTACGAGTAGTGCGTGGCAAGGGTCTATAGAACTCCCCCCCCCGCCTCCCCCCCAAAAATAAAATATTTTTTAAAATAATTTTAGTTTAAATTATTTTCTATAGGTTTTGATTTTTAACAAGGTTGATTAAATTTTTCTTTTATTATTTTTACAATTTTCCCTTTGCAAACCTATACATCTATATGACGAATTGTGGGGGCAAAAAATGCAATTTTTGACAATGGCCAAAATATGGAAAATTTTATATAAACCTTCATTTTTTGGCCATCTTGGATCTAATGATGAGGTCCATTTTATCTCAAGATGTCATCCATGAAATTTCCTCTACAAAACCCCTATATGAAAGCACAATCCAAGAAACCCTTTTGACCCAAATTTTTCAAGTCTCAGATCTGCAATAAACCTAACAAGTCCACAAAACAAATTCCTGCACGTGTTTCATATCTTGTAATGCCTTAGATATATCCTGCATAGCCATGGACTCAAATTTTCACCAAATCTACTCAAACAAGGGTTATAACAAAACTTGGGATCTCACATCTCCCACAACCATTAAAGCTCTAATACCACTTGTTAGAAAATAATGCATCATACCCACATTATTAATCTATTTCCTACATAACCCCATGAGAGAAAAATGTGCATAAAATCTTGCAAAATAACCATAATGCATATATCAAATAGACAAGCCACAAGATAGCACAAGATATACCCTAGAAAAATCTTCGAGAGAGAGAACCCTAGCCTTCAAAAGCATCCATACTCCATATATTATTTAGCAATAAAATAATACATGCACTTACAAAGTTATCATGAATACTTTTGAAACAAAAAGCCTCTCCCATGCATCCTCCATGTTTCCAAGTATGAATCCACACATCTCATGTCATGCTTCATAAATGCACTCCTTAGAAAGACTAAATAATAACAACCTACTACTTAGCTAACCTTAAACAATAAACATGTGTTTTCTTTTATAGATACAAGCTCACACAAATACAACCAAGTGCTAAGATAAAACCATGTGCCACAAAACCATGTGAACTCAAAGCCATTGACCCCTCATTTAATATTGGGTACAAATTTTTCACTTTATTAAATGCTTTCTCCAATATTAAATTATTATCTTATATCTCCCACACCTAAAATAATAAACCCAATGTTACAATACAAATTTACAAGTGGTCCCAAAATAATTATCTAATGTGGATAAATACACCTCCTAGGTGCACCACAAATAAATAATTATTCAATTACAACATTATAATATAACATTTTGGAATGAGCTCTGCTAGGGTTTCTTGTGTCTGCGGTCATCCTTGGCCCCTCTTGTGTCATATCATGCCATTAGCGCAAGATTTTCTCTTTTATTATGTGTACATCCACATTTACTGCGGTTTTCTTGGTTTTATTATGCCTTCAACCAGCTCTAACCCAACAATTCTTACTAGTGTTGGCAGTTCGACAGCTTTGCTCAATGGCTCCCCCTTCGAAAAAGCGTCCCTAAATTTTTTTTCCAAAATTGTTCCATGAGGTAAGTCTTTTGACTCCCCAACTGATGTGGTTTTACCCTTGCAAGATTTTGATTCTACATTTCAATGGCTAGAGCAACATACACTTGTTGATTATTTTGTTGGGAGGAATCCCCTTGAAAGTGTGCTTAAAGAATGTGTCCAAAAGGCCGGGTCCCTCATGGGGTCTACCTTAATATAGTCTAGAATCTTACCAATTTTTTTTTCTCTTTCACTTTGTGGAGGTCAGTCATGTTTAGGCAATTTTGAACCATGGTCCTTGGTATGTCCAATCCTCATTGTTGGTCTTCTAGTTGTGGACCCGAGACTTCACTGTCTCGGATGACACCAAGTTACAAGTTTTGATTTGGATTGAATTTCCTGGTTTACCATTTCCTTGTGTGCCATTTTTGCAACATATTGCATCCTCTCTAGGGAGGGTTATTTGTGTTGAACCAAATAGGTTTTTTCAAGCTTTCCCTCAAAAGTGAGTGTATTGAAGTGGACCTTTCACAAGATTTGAAATAGTCCATTGATATTCAAATTGGTGCTCTCTGACATACCTAGAAAGTCGCTTATTTTAATTTTCTAAATAGTTGTTATAGGTGTCAGTCTGCAGACCACAAGATTAAGGATTTCCCTTTGGCAGTTCCTTGTACTCCTTCGCTGCCACGAGAGTTTGAAAAGCCCCGTCAGGAAAAAAAGTTTTGTGCCAAACCACAGAAGAAATGGACAATGATTACAAATTTTAGAAATAATTCCAATGGCTCTAGGACGGTTTTAAAATCCCCTGAGCCAATGAAGGAGACTTCAAACCCTTCAGTGAAGGGGAAAGAGGCCCAGGTTGGTTCTACCAACACTTCTGCATGGCCAAGGCCTAAGGCTATGCCCCAGCCTACTACCGTCATGATAGCACATTTGATTGAATATCCTCCCATGTCGAGAGCTCATAGGAGGTCACAAATCACTTCTCAACCTCTGGAAGAAGGAGAATTTGTCTAGGAGAAACAAATATTTTCATCTCCAACCATTCAAATTGGTTCAGTTTTGCCAAAAATTTTGCAGAATCACTTCTCTACCTTGGATGAGGAGTCAGACTCGATGATATGGAGGAGTTTCATTCATGAATTTCCTCTCATGGAATGTTTGGGATCTAACATATCTCTTTAGGAAGTATTTTTTGGATGTTGTGGTTGTGTTGCTAATATGTGGTTTTCATTGATGTCAACACTATTAGCATTAATGTATTAGAGGTTGTATATGTCGAGGATATTGAAAAAATTGTAATGAAATAAGTTGTAGGTTGTCAGTGGTGAAGTGAAGTTCAGTTTGTCGGTGAGTTTAGTAGGTTGATGGTTAGTTTTTTTGGATTAAAGGGTTTCTTGTCGAGTAAATCTAGTTTATTCACGTTAAGTTTCAGATATCCGCATGAAGATTTGATCGAGTTATGAAGATTTGTATTTTGATAGTTTTTGTTGATTCAGTTGATGTTCCTGAATGAAGACAATGCAATTTTAGCAAGTTTAGTTGTTGTGGATGCTTTCTAGTGATTCATGATGTTTGTGGATGTATCTAGATCATGCTCTATCTATGTTGCACATCTGCATTGATCGTTGTGCTCATGATTCAAGATTTTATCTTGCATGTTCATGTTTTTCATGTTCTTGGCCAACAAGGTGTTGAAGTGTGTTGTGGATCTTCGAGGATTAATTTTTGAAGGTGGTTCATGTTTTAAAATTTTATTTTGGGTCTTCACTATGTTGTGGCCGACCTTGGTTGATTCACATTAATAATCTTTATTGTTTTAGAATGACAATTTGCATACATTTTATTATTTCATTGAGGCCAACATGTAGCGATGTAATTTCTTGTTGCGGATATATATAAGCGATTGCTTTATCATTTGAAGGAATGAGTTTTGTGAAGTGTGTGAGTCTTGTGTGTGAATAATTTTTAGACCTTTCGAAGGTAGAAGCAGAATGTGAAGAAGAGTGAGCAGAGTGTGAAGAAGTGTTCATGTGCTTAACCAGAACTGTATTCAGGCATTAGCAGATGTTATTTTTCTCAGTTCAAATCCTATGGATGTAATCCAATATTTTGTAAGACAGTGTGTATTCATTTGGTCAGTAAGCCTTCTGTAATTGAGTAGTGCATCTAAATGCATGTGCATTCCCATTCATATTTCTTTATACTTTTAATAGGGTATAATCTTGTGGACTGAGCTCCACCATGGTTTTTCCCCTAACAGGGTTTCCACGTAAAAAATCTTGGTGTTATGTGTGTTTATGATGTTTTGTTGATTTATGCTTTCATGATTATTGATATGATCTAAGAATAAGGTTAATAAGTTGAATAAGTTTGAAATTATGTGACAACTGATTCACCCCCCCTCTCAGTTGGCTGCCATCTCAATTGGTATCAGAGTAGGTTCCTTGGAAGAATTTTAACAGCTTGAGGTGAACCGGGATGGCAACATATAAGAAGGATAGTCCGAGATTTTATGGAACAAATTATTCTTTGTGGAAGACTCGAATGGAGTGCCATCTGAGATGCATTGGTGAACCCTACTGGAGCATTACAAGTAATAGGTATGTTATTCCTCAGAATGGTCCTACTACTACTGTTGAGATTAGGGATGTTGAGTACAATATCAGGGCTAAGGAAGCATTGTTGAGTGCTTTGATTGATACTGAGATGACAAATGTGATGGATTTGAAGACTACTTATGAGATTTGGAAAAAGTTGGAAACTTTGTATGAAGGTGATGCTAATGTGAAGATTGCTAAGTTACAAAGTCTGAAAGGGAAATATGAAATGTTGAGAATGGGTGATGATGAGAACATTACTACTTTCATGCAAAGAGTGTATGACTTGTGTGTGGTATTAGATGTGTTGGTGGATAGTTGGAAGAATCAAAAATTGTTGCTAAAGTGCTTAGATCCTTGTGTGTTGCATACAAAGTCAAAGCTACTGCTATTGAAGAGCTCCAGACTGTAACAAATGTAACCAGAGATATGTTGATTGGTAAGCTTACTGCTTTTGAGTTAAGTGAATTTGGTGTTGCTCTTCCTAAGATAGAATTTGCATTCAAAGCTACTACCTCTAGGAGAGATAAACAAAGATATGATCCAGGAGAAAGTTCATCTAGAAAGGTATTCAAGTATGAGGAGGAAATGAGAGAGATTGAAGAAGAGGAGAAGAAGCTAGAGGAGCTTGAAGCACTTATTGTCAAAAGAGAAGCCAAAGGAGAAGGCAAGTATAAAGGGAAATTTCCTATTAAATGTTTTTCTTGTAGTAAGATAGGTCATTTTGCATCAAGGTGTCCAGAAAGAGTCCCTGAGCCAAGACCTAACAAGCCTAGATTTCAAAGAAAGTGTTATTATGTTGTTGATGAAGGTGTGACAAATGATGAATTTGATAAAGGGAATGCAAGTGAAGATGAATGGGTATTTATTGCTATCAAGGAAAATGATCTAGCCCCTATTGATTCTGTTAGTTGCTCTAATGTGGAGAAATCTCTAGTGGCCAGAGTTGAAGAGAAAGATGAATGGGTGATTGGCAGTGGCTGCTCTCATCACATGACAAGAGATAAAAGAAAATTTGTGAGCCTAGAAAAGTATGATGGTGGTGTTGTAAGATTTGGTGATGAAAAAGCTGGTGTAATCCATGGCAGAGGATCCATTTCTCTTGATGGTAAGAATAATATTGATGATGTTCTTTATGTGGAGGGTTTGAAGCATAATCTTTTAAGTGTTGGATAGATAGTTGACAAGGGTTACAATCTTCAATTCAAGAATGGAAAATGTAGAATATTGGGGAATTTTGGAAATGTGATTGCTTCAGGTACAAAACCAAAAGGTAACATCTTTCACCTGAATGTTACTAGAAAAATTTGTCTGATTGCTCAAGTTGATGAAAGTTGGTTGTGGCATAGGAGAATGTGTCATGTAAACTTTGACAATATTGTTAAGATAAGTTCTACTCAGGCAGTGAGAGATCTTCCTAAGTTCGTAAAGCCTACTAATACTATATGCAAGGAATGCAAGTTAGGGAATCAAACTAGAATTTAATTTCGGAGCAAACAACATTGTTCAAAAGAAGTGTTGGAGCTTGTTCATACTGATTTGTGTGGTCCTTCTAGAATTAGAAGTTTACAAGGAGACAAGTAATTCATGTTACTTATTGATGATTACTCTAGATTGATGTGGGTTACTTTCTTAAGGGAGAAATATGAAGCTCTGGAGAAATTCAAGACTTTTATGGCTATGGTTGAGACAGAGACAGGCCTGAAGATTAAATGTCTAAGATCAGATAGAGGTGATGAATTCACTTTTCATGATTTTAATTCTTTTTGTGAAGTGCATGGGATAAAGAGACAATTATTTGCCCCACGGACCCCTCAGCATAATGAAGTTGTGGAAAGGAAGAACAAGATAGTTCAAGATGTTGCTAGAACTATGATGTTGGAAGGAGATGTCCCTCATATCTATTGGAGAGAAGCTGTGAGTACTACTGTTTACATCCTTAACCAGGTACAAGGCAAAGGTGATACTAGTAAGACCCCTTTTGAGCTATGGATTGGTCACAAGCCTACTGTTAGATATTTCAAAATATTTGGGAGTAAATGCTATGTTAGAAGAGATGAATAGATGGGAAAGTTTGATGCTGGAGTGATGAAGGAATCTTTCTGGGTTATTCTACTAAGAGCAAGCCTACCGGTGCTACAACAAGAGATTGAGGAAAGTAGTTGAAAGTGCAAATGTCAAAGTTGATGAAGACATAGCTAGACCATCCAATACCTATGGATATGATTTAGATGATCAGAATAACAGTCTAGTCACAGGAAAGCAAGTTCAGACTTCAAATCAAGTTCAAATCATTCTAGTGAATCAAGAAAATCAAGAGGAAGGAACTAGTGAAAGTGCAGAGGGGAGATCACAAGAGCCAGAAGTTCATGAACATCCTAAGACTCCAAGGTATGTAAGATTGAATCATTCAGAAGATCAGATCATAGGTGATAAGAACAAAGGTGTTCAAACTAGGAGAAAGATTGCAGAAGAGTACTATTCAATTTCAAAGAATGAGCCTAATAATGTGAATGAAGCATGCAAAGATGAACATTGGGTAGAAGAAATAAAAGAAGAGTTACAACAAATTGAGAAGAATAATGCATGGATTCTTGTTCCTAGACCTAAGGACAAAAATGTAATTGGAACTAAATGGGTCTTTAGAAACAAATTGAATGAGCAAGGTGAAGTTGTTAGAAACAAAGCTAGATTGGTGTGTAAAGGATATTCTCAAATGGAAGGAATTGACTTTGAAGAAACTTTTGCCCCTGTTGCTAGGATTGAAGCTGTGAGATTATTTCTTGCTTATGTTGCTTACAAAAATTACAAGGTTTATCATATGGATGTCAAGTCAACATTTCTAAATGGCGAATTGGAAGAAGAGGTGTATGTTGAGCAACATGATGGATTTCAATTGAGTAATCAGGGAGATATGGTTTTTCAGTTGAAGAAAGCATTATATAGACTTAAGCAAGCCCCAAGAGCATGGTATGCCAGATTGGACAAGTATTTTTTGGAACTTGGATTCAATAAAGGTACTACTGATATTAATTTGTATTTCAAGATTGATCATGATAAATATTTGATTGTGGAAGATTTTGTTGATGATATCAATTTTGGAGATGATAGATTGTGCATGAAGTTTTCTGATGAGATGCATAATGAATTTGAGATTTCAATGATTGGTGAGATGAAATTCTTTTTGGGATTGCAAATTACTCAATTAGATAAAGGAATCTTTATATCTTAGTCCAAGTATGTGAAAGAATTGTTGAAGAAGTTTGGTATGGAAGATTCAAAGCTAGTTGGTACACCTATGGTGACCAGATGCAAGTTGACACAAAATGATGATTCTCCGAAAGAAAATCAAACTAGATACAGATCAATGATTGGTGAATTGCTTTACTTGACTCAAACTATACCAGATATCATGAATTTTGTATGTATTGTTGCAAGATTTCAAGCTGAACGTAAAGAATCTCATGTAATTGTTGTGAAGAGGATTTTTATATACTTGAAGGGAACAGTTGATTTTGGGCTATCCTAAAGATGATGATCTTACCTTGAGTGTTTTTACTAAAGTTGATTGGGCAGGTGATGTGAATGAAAGAAAGAGTACTAGTGGTGGTGCATTTTTCTTGGGTAAGAAGTTGAGTTCATGGTTAAGTAAGAAGTAGAATGTCATTTCTTTATCTACTGCAGAGGAAAAATACATTGTTGTTGCTAACAATTGTACTCAAGTATTGTGGATGAAGCAAATGTTGAAAGATATTAGAGTTGTGTATGATGAATCCATTGCTATATTATGTGATAATTCAAGTGAAATTAACATTTCTAAGAATATGGCGATGCATTCAAAGACCGAGCATATATCCATCAAGTTTCACTTTTTAAGAGAGAAGGTGAGTGAAAAGGAAGTTAGATTGGAGTATGTGCCTACTAAGGAACATATTGTAGATATCTTTACAGATCTGTTGCCTAAGGATACTTTTGAGTATCTCAGAGGGAAGCTAGGGGTGATTACCCCTCCTAATCATAACTAAGATGCATTGACTTGCATCAATCCATGCATTTCATGGTCATATTTTGATCCGGATTGATGTTGTGGTGGTTGCTACTCAGGGGGAGTAGTCAGATGTTCAGATATGTGGTTTAGAGCTTGTGTGGAGAAAAGAGATCTTTGTCATTGATGTCAAAGGGGGAGAAGATTAATGTGAAAAACTTTCTGTAGGGAGAAGAATCTTGTGAGGAGAAGAGTTATATGGATGAGTTGAGGAAAGAAGAATCAAAACCTAAGAGGGATTAAGTGTTAAGAGATAGTTGTGTTGATGGTGTTTTTCACATCATGTGTTGCCATCAATGCCAAAGGGGGAGATTGTTGGATGTTGTGGTTGTATTACTGATATGTAGTTGTCATTGATGTCAACACTATTAGCATTAATGTCTTAGAGGTTGTATATGTCGAGGATATTGAGAAAATTATAATGAAATAAGTTGTAGGTTGTCAGTGGTGAAGTGAAGTTTAGTTTGTCGGTGAGTTCAGTACGTGGAAGGTCAGTGGTTGTGGATTAAAGGGTTTCTTTTTTAGTATATCTAGTTTATCCATGTTAAGTTTTAGAGATCCGTGTGAAGATTTGATTGAGTTATGAAGATTTGTATTCTGATTGTTTTTATGTTAATTCAGTTGATGTTCCTAAATGAAGATGATGTGATTTTAGCAAGTTTAGTTGTTGTGGATGCTTCTATGGTGATTCATGATATTTTTGGATGTTTCTAGATCATGCTCTATCTGTGTTTCATGTCTGCATTGATCGTTGTGCTTGTGATTCGATATTTTCTCTTGCGTGTTCATGTTTTTCATGTTCTTGGCTGACAGGGTGTTGAAGCGTGTTGTGGATCTTTGAGGATTGATTTTTGAAGGTGGTTCATGTTTTAGAATTTTATTTTGGGTCTTCACTATGTTGTGGCCAACCTTTGTTGATTCACATTAATAATATTTATTGTTTTGGGCCAAAAATTTGCATACATTTTATTATTTCATTGAGGTTGACATGTAGTGATACAATTTATTGTTGCGGATATATATAAGTTATTTCTTTATCATTTGAAGGAATGAGTTTTGTGAAGTGTGCCAGTCCTGTGTGTGAATAATGTTCAGATCTTTCGAAGGAAAAAGTAGAATGTGAAGAAGAGTGAGTAGAGTGTGAAGAAGTGTTCATGTGCTTAACTGAAACTGTAATTAGGCATTAGCAGATGTTGTTTTTCTCAGTTCAAATCTTGTGGATGTAATCCAATATTTTGTAAGATAGTGTGTCTTCCTTTGGGCAGTAAGCCTTTTGTAATTGAGTAGTGAGCTCTAGGCAGTGAGCTTGAATGCATGTGCATTCCCCATTCATATTTCTTTATACTTTTAATAGGGTATAATCTTGTGGACTAACCTCCACCATGGTTTTTCCCCTAACAGGGTTTGCACATAAAAAATATTGGTGTTATGTGTGTTTCTGATGTGTTGTTGATTTATGCTTTAATGATTATTGATTTGATCTAAGAATAAGGTTAATAAGTTGAATAAGTTTCAAATTTTGTGACAACTGATTCACCCCCCCTCTCAGTTGTATGCCCTTGTGTTTCCAACAATATTCTGTTAGGGATACTCTTCAGAAGTACACTGGTATTGATGTTCTTTGCCTTCAAGAAGTGAAAGTTGTTGGTTTTTTGCTTGCTTTGGTTTGTCACTCTATCTAGACAACCAGTAAAATGTTTTGTACTGAGCATGAAGTTGGACTTGGCAGAGTAGTCACCCTTCTGTCCCCATGGTGGCATGCTTATGTGGTCAACCATGGGTTTGACCCCACACATTGGCTCATCTGGGTTCTTTTTCACATTGATAATCATTCTTTTGGGATTATTGATGTTTATGCCTCAAATGATGTTGTTGAAAGATCACTTATGTGGCGTTGGATTGCTAATTCACTGCCAATTGCTACCTGGTTGTTGTGTGGGGACTTCAATATGGCTGAGATGACATATAATAAGGATGGTACTCTACCATTTCAATAGGTAGCTAGCGAAAGAGAGGCATGGTATTATATACATAATAAATTGGGTCTTTTTAATTCCAATATTGGTTGCCGCCATTCTCACTCTCTCTAGCACACTTGGTGTAATTACCAAGATGGTTTTGATAGGATAATTAAATTCCTTGATCATGCTATGATCTCAGCTCAATATTTTTTCTCTTTTTCTAGCTCTTCACCACTTGCAGTTATGTTGTTAGTGGATGTGATGTTGACAGACGATTTCCCCATATCTTTTTGCATTGTATGGGAGTTAAGGTGGCCTTGTGCTAGTAGGAATCAATTCTTTCTAAACACATCCTTTCTTCATCACCAACCCACGTTGGCCCACATTCGTATGGTCTAGAATTTGGAGTGCAGGCCACCGCATAATATAGGGTGGATTAACTAGTGGAATGATGCCATCAATTGCACGACGAGGTTTCTCTGCATTTATAAGCACCAACTGGCCATCTTTCACTGCAGGTCCTATGAGGCGACTACGACTGACCTCTGCTCTACCATTGAGGCTCTAGCAACTAGCCCTTTTTCCCTTTCCTTGTAGGTTAGGGTGGCGGAGTTAAGGCACAAATTTTTTTTATAGATAATTATGTTGCTAGAGGGGCACATATCAAGGCCATGTTACACTGGCTTAAAATCAGAGATTGTGCCTCCAAAGAGTTTTTTTGGCACTTCATGCCAAGCACTCTTCTCCTGGTATCAAAATAATCAAAGAAGGCAACACGGTGTTTTCAGAGCTACTTGAAATTCTCCAAGCCTTTGTTAGGCATTATGAATAGGTGTTTGCAACTCAAGAGTACACTCTAGAGTGTCAACAAGCTCTTTAGGATTGTCTTGTTGTTATGCCAAATAGGTTATCCTTAGCCTAGAAAGCCTTATGTGAACAATTTCTCACAATTGAGGACCTCAAGGAAGTTTTCTACACCATGGTGGACCAAAAAGCTTTGAGAATTGATGGCTTATTATCTAAATTTTACAAAGCCTTGTGGAATTGTGTTGGGCCTGATTTGCATAAAGTTTATCTTGAAGCTTTTCACTCCAAAACATTAGGATCTTTAATTAATAAAGGGAATATCAAATTCATACCTAAGTCTAGTGATCTTGAGGATATTTTCAATTGGTGACCCATTACGCTCCTCAATGTCTCTTACAAAATCATTGCCAAAGTTATTGCCTTGAAAATTTGCTATTTGCTGCCTCAAATTGTGTGTCCGGAGCAAACTGGATTTATTAAATTCAGATTCATTCTAGATAACATTATTTTTGTGTGGAAAGGAAGGGAATGGGCCACACACTCTAATCAAAAAGATTATTTTATTAAAATTGATTTTTCCAAAGCATATGACTACATTGAATAGCCTTTTATTCTCACCATGCCGGTTTCCTTAGGGTTTGGCCCTAATTTTATTTAGGCTATACAAATGATTTTTTTCGACACCTCTACTTGCATCACCATTAATGGCTACCAATCCCCTTCCTATGGTTTGTTCAGCTCCATCCACTAGGGTTTCCCACTCACCCCCTCACTATATGTGCTTGTTGTAGAAGGGTTTGGTTATTTTTTGGCAAATGTTGTTTCCTAGCAGTGGGTTAGAGGAATTTCTTTTCCCAACTCATTGACTTAGTTGGTCAATGGCCATTTTTTGATGATTATTTTCTCACTCTTTTGGAAGAGGAAAATAATATCAAAGCCACTCTAGGTCACCTTGAGATTTTTTGCCTTGCCTCTGGCTCTACCATTCAATGTTATAAAACCTTATGTTATAGGCAGTCTATTTTGCTCCTTCTGCAATGGTTTCAACATTATGGCTAGAAATGGATTGGTACAGGGGAAATCTTTCAATTTCTAGGCATTCCTTTTGCCTTCCAAACTTCTCCCACAGATTTGTGGCAAGCAGTTCTTTCTCAAATTGAGCAAAGTTGGATTATTGGATTACCAAGCCCCTCTCTGGCTGGTAAATTCTAGATTTTCTCTAAAATTTTCGCTGCTATGCATGTTTATTATTCTTCTTGTTGGGCTCCCTCGAAATCCGCTTATGCTAAGCTTGAAAAATTGTTATGCGACTTTCTTTGGGCCTCTTTTGAGACTCATTGAGGGTTTCATCACGTAGCTTGGGAATTTTGATGCTTGCTGAGAGACTCTGGAGGTCTTGGTCTGTCTCCATTCAATAGAAAGGGACTACCCTGTGTGTTAAATGGATAATCAGACCTCTTACTACAATGAGGCTTGGAAAATTATTCTCAGACATTGCATTCAGTCCAGATTTCTTGCACATAGACCGACCTAGAAGGGGATTGGCTTTCAAACCCTTCTGGAAATGAGGGAACTAATCGAGATAGTGGTAAATTTCATGGCCAAGAGATTTTGGAAATCTTGGGAAGTTGTCAAGCTCGAGCTTTGTTGGGTTGGCTCTAGTTTTCATGATGGGCTTTCACTCAATCAACAAAATGTGTGGTGGTCGCCCCTTTTTTCCAGTAATGGTCAGTCGCAAGCCAAGTCACCCTGGCTTAAGGCTTTAAGATTTCACAAGAAAGGTATCCAAACCTGCAACACATGTTTCACAGACCCACGATGCATATTATGTTGTGGGAGGACTTTCATGTCAGTATAGACTTCAAAACCAAGATCGCGATACTTATGTTGGTTTGGTGAATGTCATTCTGGTTGAATGCTTCATAAGGTGGGTATTCATGCCACCAAGCCCTGGTGGAAGGACTAGAAGTGGTACCCAGACACCCCTTTTAGGAATTACAAGCCTAGGCTTGGTTATTTGTGGCTCTCGCCTCACTTTCCTATGATTGAAAGTTTGAACCAATAGTGGCATCTCTAGTCTTCTATGTCTATTTGGCGAAAATGATTCCCTGTCACTTGTTCTACAAATGTTGAGCCGAAACTCGCCCACTTTGCTTGGTGTATTCTTTTCCAAGGCTTACCTATGGGGTCTTGGATTTTCCTCTTGGGGGTCCAAGACCCTTGTTTCCCCTTCTATGGGTAGGTTGAGACGTTTAAGAATCTCTTCTAGTTTTGTACTAGAGCTCACCAACCGTGGAATTAGATTCATGACTTCTTTCAGCCATTCGGGCCAAAGTTGTTTTTTTGGCATATGATTCTACTAGGTGATTCTCCCAGGATTCCCACTAAGTATACCTAGATTTGACACACTTTTAGAGTGGAAATCCTCTTCAGTATTTGGAAAGATAGAAATGCTTGCATATTTTCTCACAGCTAGATTGATAAATATGTTTCTCTTTATTCTAAAGCAATTATTTGTTCTAATATTCTTTTGCAAATACAAGTGCAAGAAAACAAAGTTGTGCTTGAAGTCTCTCACTTATAGGTGATTTTTGACCATTGGGGAAATGCCCCTTATACTGTGGCTCGGGTGCCTTCTTCACCCACCTCCTCCCACAGTCGGTTGCCCTCATGGGGCTGATGGTCAAGTGGCTATGCTGGCCTACACTCCTAGGCTTCTCCTCACCTTGGCTCTCACCCTCCTCGGTGATCATGTTCTCCTCCTCCATGGGCTGACTTGGCGTGGACCTCTGGAGGGACGATGGGGGCGGTGGTGGCTCTTTCGAGTGGCCTACTAATATTGCTTTGGGTAGTGGCTCTATTTGGCTAGATTTTGCGAAGTAGCTCTCGCATTTAAACTTGGAAATCTTGCCTAGACACAAGGAGAATGAAAAAGATAAATAAAAAGAAGATGATGTTGGTTGGGGTCATCCTGATATCACTTTAGACCCCGTTGATGTATGGGAAAAGCATTCAGATGACAGGGACCCTCTGCCTACTGCTGGCACTGCTTTGGCCGCTTAATGGCCTTTTTTATTTTCATGTTTATTATGGTTACTATTTTTTGGGTGTGGCCCGTGTTATGTTAGACTTTTCGGCTCTGCCCATATGACTCTGGAGGTATGCCTTTTTACCACCCACTTTTTTTTGTGAATATATATTTCTATCTATTTTATTAATATAGATGCATTCCTATTCATCAAAAATATATAACATTTTATGCAATGGTGCACAACACCATATCCCAACACAACATATGTACCTTTTCTAAAAAGGAGTAGGAATACCCATTTTAAAATGAAACAAGTACTCATTCTAAAATGGTTACTAATTTCATGCGGGAATAAATTTAGGTTTACGAGTTTGATCTTAAACAAGTACCCATTTTTTCTTAAACAAGTACTCATTCTTGTCAGGATTTTTTTCAAGCCTGACACTTCCACTAAAAGTGTACCCAAATTCTTGTACTTACTCTTTGAAGAGAGCTATAAGGAGGATGTGGGGACAGTGGTAAAATTGATAGAGAAAAGAACATATAAAAACTATTGAAGAAGAATGTAGAGTCTACCAAGAAGATGATACCAGAAGTGTAAAAATAAGGGAAATTTTATTAAAGTTGTAGAATGTTTGTAGTTGAATTTGATAATGATTTGTAAACTATGGATTTGTATGCTTAGTAGAGCTAGTTGGGAATAGAAGTTCTAGGAAGAAGTAGCTACTATGGATTATCACCTAATTAATATGTCTCCTACATAAGACATTATGGATATACGCTTGGAAGGGCAGAAATTTCTCATTACAACATCTTGTTTTATTGAGGAATATGCACATGTACCTAGGGAGAATCAATCAAAATTAGAGAACAAGGTAGTTAAATGTATCTTCATCAACTATGGTTTTGGTATATAAAATGGTACAAGATTTAGGATCCTATGATTGAGATACTTCTAGATGGTAGAATTTTTATTTCTATAGAGATATAGTTTTACAAATAAAAGGATAAGAAAAAAGATATGGTTCAACTATCCCCAAAGATTGAGAAGGTTCAACCAAAATATTATAAGTACTTGAAGAGGAGAAAATATTAGATAGTTTAGAGAGTTCTGAAGAGGAGGTAGAGCCCTAGCCTAAGTTGTTGAGGAGTCCCCCTAAACATAGATAAACACTAGAAAGGTACAATCCTCTTAATTGGAGATGTGTTTCTACTTTGATTATTAATTTAGAAGAGATAAGAATTATGTAGGAGGTGATAGGTAGAGTTCATTCTAATTTCTAAATATTGGCTATGGATAAGGAGATGGTTGTATTGTTAATTTTTTCTAATGTATTTGGATGAAAATAAGTGTTAAAAGGAATATCAAGTTAGATGGTAGAATTGAGAAGTACAAGGTAAGGTTTGTTGTGAAAGGATATTCTTAGATTAATGGGATAAACTTTGTTGAGATTATTTCCTTGATTGCTAAGATAACATCTATTAGGTTCCTATTATTTGTAGTAGCAACTTATAATTTAGAGATTAATAAATGGATGTGAAGCCATCATTCCTACATGGTGACTTGGAGGAAGAGATTTATATGACACAACTATAGAACTATGTGGAAAAGAGAAGAAAATTCGGCTTCTATTTAAAAAAGAAATAGTCTCAAATAGTCTTCTAGGATGTGGTACTAGGAGTTTGGAAATTTTTATATCCAAATCAAAACATTGTATTATTAGAAGATGGATGGTGGTTAATTTATTATTATCACATTGTTGGATGAGGCACAAAATTGAGTTGTATAAGGTGAATTAATTTTTGGGACCTTCAAATGAAGGCTCATCTTTAATTGAACACCCTTCATTTAAAGGTAAATTACATACCACAAATATAAGGCATTTGATGGAACACATAGCCTTTGACTAAAGCTACCTTCAAATGAATGTTCTTTTAATGACGTCTTAGTATGTTGAATTATTTAATCACCTTAGGCCTTCATTGGAAGGACCTTAATTTAAAGGTTTGTATGTTTCCCTCCTCTTTCTATTCACCTAGTTTTTAGAAGAAAATTCTACTTCCAAATGAGGTTTAGACCATACAATAGAGTAACCATGATATAATATTTTTTAGGATCATAACCCTCAAAGTAATCTTTGTAAAACATGTAATTTATAATATATTTTGTTTAATTGTTATATTTATTTTTATTTTCTAATAAGCATAGGGTTTTTATCAAACATAAAGGTATTTATTTGATATTCATGGAATTCTTTTAAGAGTAAAAAATATCTAAAAAACATGTGCATCCTTTTTTATTGATGCCCTTGTTTCAACATTTTTTGGATATATACAAAACAATTAATAATTATGACATACTAGTACTCTAAATTATAACTAATCTAAAATTAATAATAAGTAAAATATATAACAAAAAATTATCAAAAATAATGCATGTTTAAGAAAACATTAGTGTTGATAATTTATGTTTGAGAAATTATAAATTTATCTTATTTTTAAAAATGATAAAACTTGTTATGGTATAATATCACTCATTAAAAATACAATAAAGTATAAAATAAATTATTAAGAAATATTTTTAAAATGAAATAAATTATTGTATTTTATTTTTTAAAATATACATAGTAATTTTAAAATCATTAGTTCATATCATCTTCAATTTATTAAAAAATTGTTTGTTATAAATTACAAAATGTGATTTTTTTGTTAAAATCATATCTTGATTGTTCCATTTAGACTAAAAAGTGGGACACACTAATATGATATCACCCCACACTTTTTAACTTAATTAGACTGTTTCCTTGATCCCTATTTGTCCTCACTTACCTCACTTACATGTACTTTC